>RJVU01008827.1:703360-721301 GCA_003731715.1 Anabarilius grahami | reverse complement strand
CCCTGAGAACAGGGAACGAGACTCTGCGTTGCCCTGTCATGCTTTGGGGCTGCCTGGTGAACAGTCCCTCAAGACGATAAGATACTGACTGGTTCTCTAGGAACTCCGTATATACTTCCGGGTCACGCTATGATGATGTCATAGCCTGTCGCCGGCCAATAGGATTGGAGTGGTTCGATTCTTTGGCTTTCAGACACCGGTTCACTAGTGACATTCCCCAAATGCGGTAAACACAGAGTCTCGTTCCCTGTACTCAGGGAGCCATGGTTACATACGTAACCTAAGATGATTTCGGCTGTTTTGCAAATAAAAACAAAGACTAAAAACTTACGTTTAACATTTAATCTTAATCCCCTGACATTAGGTGTAACTAACGAAAACGACATGAATATATGAAGAGCAGAAGAAACAAGAACAATATGAGAAAAACTTCCATTCCCTTTGAGATAAAATAGAACGAGTATGAACTAGGTTACAATACTATAACTGTTACAATCAACTCTGTCCAGAAATTAACTTGCATTAGACCTGCAAAAGAAGCCTACTATAAACTTACAAGTTGGCCAACAGTAGGTCAGGAAAAATGTTTACATGTCACAAGGCGAGGCCACTTGTTTTCACGAGGGTGAACACACCTCTTTCCCATCGATGATTACACACACAAAGAACGCTCTTTTTCCTCCCTTCCTAGCAGCTTCGACCAACAGCCATCTCTTTATCTTCAGCAACTTGTCTTGTCGGTGAATCTCATCTTGTGATTCCTCAGATATTCTGAGGTCTTGGCCAGCCGCCAGATCAGGTCCCATGTAGATCTTCTCACGAAACGAATGATCACTGGTCTAGGTCTATCGTCTTGCTCTTTTTTAGCTTTCCCAGTCGATGCACAACATCTATGTCATCTTTAAAAGATACGCTTGAATCAGGAGCAACTGAAAGACAGATACCGATGACTTTATGCATGATGTTTTCCTCAGAATGTTCAGGAATTCCGTACAGACGGAGGTTCCATCTCCGCTGGTAGCGTTCAGCATCGTTAAGCCTTTGCTCAAGTTCCTGGATTTTGGTGCTGTTCAGGTTCATGGTAGATTTACAGCTTTTCATGTCTGTTTTCAATGCATTTACTTCTTCAAACACAAAGTCAATTGATTTCTTAAGGGCCTCAATGCTCACAGTGTTGCTGGTAATCATTTTTCTGAGATCGTCTGCACTTTCCTTAGTTTTGGAGGGTCATTATCATGCCGTTCAGCCCAGTTTCTGAAGGGAGGGCATCATGTTCTGCTTCAGAATGTCACAGTGCATGTTGGAATCCATGTTTCCCTCAATGAAGCAGAGCTCCCCAGTACCAGCAGCAATCACGCTGCCCCAGACTATGATGCTACCACCACCATGCTTGACTGTAGCCAAGACACAGTTGGTACTTGGTACTCTTCACCAGGGCATCACCACACATGCTGGACAGCATCTAAGCCAAACAAGTTTATCTTAGTTTAATCAGGACATAGGACATAGTTCCAGTAATTCATGCTCTTGGACAGGTTGTCTTCAGCAATCTGTTTGCAGGCTTTCTTGTGAGCCAGCTTCAGAAGAGGCTTCCTTCTGGGACGACGGCCATGCAAACCGACTTGTTGCAGAGTGCGGTGTATGGTCTGAGCACTGACAAGCTGACCTTCCGCTTCTGCGACCTCTAAAGCAATGCTGGCAGCACTCATGCATCTGTTTTTTTGAAGCCAGCTTCTGAACCTGACGCAAAGCACAAGGTCTCAACTTCTTTGATTCAACTTTTTTGGCCTGTTCCGAGATGAACCGGTCTTGGAAAGCCTCTCTCTATGACCCTGGCCACTGTGCTGTAACTCAGTTTCATGGTGTTACCGATCTTCTTATAGCCTAGGCCATTGTTGTGGAGAGCAACAATTCTAATTCTCAAATCCTCAGAGAGTTGCCATGAGATGCCATGTTGAACATCCAGTGATCAGTATGAGAGAATTTTCTAAAAGCACCAAATTTTAACTGCTCTAATACAAGATACACACATTTGTATTGTCATGTCAAGCAGACAAAAACATGAACATGATGAATAGGACATGTGGCTTTGCATGGTTAAATGACATACAGCTGTTATCACTTAGGGTGTACTCAGTTTTGTTGCAAGCTATTTTGACAATAATGGCTGTACGTTAAGTTATTTTCAGAGGACAGTAAATCTATACTGCTATACAAGCAGAACAATGACTACTCTAAAATATATCAAAGTTTCATTTCTATAGTATTGTCCCTTGAGAAGACATACTACAATGGTTGCTGAAATGTGAGGGTGTACTCACTTTTGTGAGATACTGTAGATAGACAGACAGACAGACAGCAATTATAAATTGGCTGATACTCCAAATGAATTCTTCATTAAATTCTAAATGAGAAATGCTGTAGGATGAAGTGAGAAATAACTTCATGATGAGGATGCAGGGCCGGCCCGTGGGTTTGGGGCCCCACACAAGAACATAAAAATAGGCCCCGCCTTTATTAACGAAATATTTAAAAGTATATTACCACTACAAACATGACAACTGCACTGAAATAAAATCAATGCAAATAAGGACACTGTAGGTTGTCAACAAATAGGACGTCCAAGTCAAACTTTTTTTAATTTATTTTTTTATTATAGTTAAAATCTTGGTGAATGTATAAGGAACAGTATATTTTAAGTGCCATGACTGGATACCATTAATTATTTCACTAATCAGGTATCCTGTGGCCTCAACATGCTTTAGGGCCAAGTGTAAGTTTTTAAGACAGTTACTGTCAAATACACATTCTTTGTTCTCCATTGAAGAAATGTAGTCACACCGGCAACACAGTATGCTGTACAACTTGTTCTGTACTTTGTGGATAATTGATGTTTTCTGTGTTCAAAATATTTATTTCATTGACAAAGGCTTGTCACATTTTCCCAAGAATAACCTGGGCAATAAATTTAAGAACTGAACATAAAGANAAAAAAAAAAAAAAAAAAAAAAAAAAAAAGAGTAAAAAATCTGTGCAATTAATCTGTACGTTAACCTGTCAAGATCTGCTCTCTGTGATATATATATATATATCACACATATAAAATAAACATACATTTAAGACCATATATATATATAGTCTTCTTTACTTAAATGTATAAGTTTATTTTATATGCAGGTCCTATGTGTAAGCCTCATTTAAAATATTAAATAATTTCATACTTGGTTTTCACTGATTTTGTATACCAATTTTTGTGTACACTATTGTATCCATCAACTCTTATAATTTATTTGTTATACCACTATTTAGATGAAGTAATAAAAGCAGAAAGGTGATTAAAAATAATGAAAGAATTAATGGTGAGCAGTCATGGCACATAAAATATACATTATACATTCACATAGATTTTAGCTTTATGATTAAAAAAAAGAAAGAAAAAAAAAAGCTTGACTTGGACATGTTGTTGACAACAACCTACAGTGTGTTTATTTTATTGATTTTATTTCAGTGCAGTTGTCATGTTTCTGGTAATAGGAATCAGGAATGGTGAGAGAACATTGTGCTAGGTACATTTTTCATCCTCAAACCAAACTTGGGTCTTCTACCGACAAAGTTTAAATCCCATCTAGCGACCACGCTTTCAATAATGTTTATGCATTATGTCAGCAGGTGATCTTTTGTGTCTGTTCGAAAGCATTTATCCACATGATCATTTACACTATGAAAACAATCTGGTCGAATATGTTTTTGACTACCTCTGGATGTGGTTGAAATTGGCCAAGCTCAAAACATTTTAAACCAAAACACATCTTGAAATGTGAAATGTACCCCCAATTATCCACCTTATTTTTCAACAAGTAAGCTATTTTCTGTGGATGTACAAGACTTCTGATTTATTAGCCGGTTTAGGTAAATAACTAGAAGAATAACAGAGTGCAGTAAATGGTAAACCTTTGTATTTATAATTTATACAAACCTTTGTATTTATAATTTATACAATTTATAATTTATATTTATAAACCAGTGTATTTATAATTATGACAATGCATTAAATAACATAATAAGAAATGCCAGTCTGCAATATCAAGTAGCATAACAAGCTGATGTTTACAGCTAAAAAAGCTGGAATGAGATGACACCGGAAGCCTGCCACTTTCAAATTACAAACATATGTTGAAAAATATAGCTGCAAGCAGCAATTACAGGGCCAAGCACAAAAACGGCACAGTAAGCCAGCCAACATGGCTGTGAGCATCAGACCAACTGCAACAGTGAGAAATTAAGAATCTATTAAGATCATTTTAGGCAAAAGAGCTGAAAAATGATCAAAAATGAGGATTTACAGGTTCATCACCTTTGACCAATAGGTGGTGCTGTGACCAAATTAAAGTGGTCTGGTCAGAGTGAGGTGACAATGACACTTGCAAAGTTTGGTGTCAATATGTCAAAGCACTGCAGAGATACAGACTCAACAGTCATTTTGGCCTCTAATTCAGTGGTTCCCAAACTTTTTAGCTTGGAGTACCCCCTGAAGGGATTACCATCCTTCTGCGTACCATCCTCTTTACCAGGATTACCATCCTCTTCCACTTAGACTGCAGTCACACCTTTACCATTAAGGGACAATATTTGACCCCTAAATTGATTTTCCAGTGCATTTTTTTTACCTTTATGAATAACTTTATAAAATAAATAATGTTTTAAATAAAAAATGTTCAATAGAGAAATATGGAGAAATATGCAATGATGGTAAAACTAAGTAAAACTTTTAAATATTAAACTAAAACCGCCAGTAGGTGGCAGCAAGTCACTGTTTTTATGAGTGAGTCGAGTCATTCATATAGTAACGAAGCAAGTGGCTGTGAATGAATCATTGAATCATTGACTCTCACGATTCGTTCAAAGCCGCAGAATTGTTCGCGAAACAGACGTGTGTTGTAGTTCTGCTGTGGTTTTTGTCAGAACTATTATTTAATTGCAAAATAGAGTAAATACTGATAGTACTGTGTTAAAAATGTACGTTTTATTTTTTGACCTGTTGTATAATAATGTCACGTTTGCAGTCATGTGGATATTTGGGAACAATTCCCAGATAGCAAAATTTGTCTGGCCCACTTCTGGGCCANCGGCCCATAAAGAAAACGCTGTCTGTCAGCCAGATGCGTTGTGTACAGTCGGCAGAGTTATGGCCCATTATCTTTTCATCGACGTCGACAGTGAGCCGACAGTGCCGCTTTTCTGCCGGAATCGGCCCAAAAGTGCTTGCTATCTGGGTTGCATTCTTGCTCGTTATCATCATTAAATACAAGAACTCACACAAGGTATGTTTTTGTATCAGAGAAAGTTTGAGTCGAAATCGAACTCGAAATTAATCCACTATCTGTGTCTATATTTGTTATTCATGCGAGTTGTGCTAAATCCCCACTTTCACAAAGGTGCATTGTCGAGAACGACAATAATTTAGCGAGATTTAAAGCAGAACTAAGTAACTTTTTTACCTTCATAAATAGTTTTCTAAGTACTTACGATGGTTAATTGACTTGTGGTGTGTTTGAGGCGTGCACTAACCCCCTCTGGCACGTATACGCCAGAAAACAGCACTTGCAATCTCGCCTCATGTTCACGTTCACGCGAGAGTGACAAAATGCTTTACGGTAATTCAAAAACAATGTATATATTATGACTTTATAAGACAATTTCGAAAATTACCCACCTCCATCGAGATTTCTTGTACTGTTTGCAAACTACTGCGCTGGTGAGCGTTGTAGTCGTTGTAGTCTAGAGCTGCGCTTGGAGTATTTACGACAGTGTGATTCACTGAAGGAACCAGTAGAACCTGAACTACTCAGCATTTGTTCACGTACCCCCTTCTGTCACCTCACGTACCCCAGTTTGGGAACCACTGCTCTAATTCATTGCTGACATATAGGAAAATGATTATGTCTGTCAACATGAAATCCATAAGTTTTTGCCGGCATGGTCTGAAGATGATATGATTCGATTTTGGAGAAAATTGGACCAATGGTCTAGGAGGAGTTTAAAAAAGTGTGATTTTAAAGAAAATCAAAGTAGTGGAGACTTAGTTATGCTGACTATGGCAAAATTGGCATCAATGTTATCAGACCCACGGAATCTAATAAGACCAGTCTCATTACAATAGGCCACATTTATATAAAGCTATTAGCGTTTTTTAAAAATGTCATTATAAAACTTGACCACAAGTGCTATCTCAAAACCTATTGTGTACCTTCAGAGCATGGTGCCGATGGCACATCCTGAGTTTCGTAATGGAACATCAATGCATTCGTATAATATAGCATTTTATATCATAATACTGTAGTTAATGGAAATGTAATGTTTTGTTCCATTATAGCGCCACCAAGAGGCACAATCCCACCAATTTTTTTGTGTGTCCTCAGGGTGACCCCATACATGTGTGTGTCAAATTTGGTGCAAATATCTTATTTCGTCTTGACGTTATAGACATTTACATGTAAGAGATCATAAAAAATGACCCATGGACGACTTTGTTTAGATTTTTTTGCCACTTCCTATCAAAATTTTGACATTTGGGCATAAACATATAGTTAACCAGCTTAGGTTCCATGTTTCTTACGTTGGTTTCGTCTAGATCCGACTAACGGTTTCGAAGATATTCACAATTGTTTTTTAAGCGCTAAATCACCATGCCGCACAAACCATAAGTCGGAACCTAGCATGTTTGGTATCGTTGGACTCGGCAAGGATTCAGGAGTCTAAGGGTATGACTCCCGTGAAAATAAGTTAATCACATCAAAAGTTATAAGCATATGAACAAAAAAAAAATCTTCACTAGGTGGCGCTGGTCCAAAACTTCTCAGGCTCCTTCAGGGCGTTGTGCTGATGACCCATACCGAGTTTCGTAACGATACGCTAATGCGTTCATAAAATACAGCATTTTTACACTAAATTCAAAATGGCCGACGGCCAAAATGGCCGATATGGGGACATTTGATATCATCCATCGAATCCAAATTTATGATTTTGGACAAACCCATCAGAAGTTATAAGCAAAAATAGCCATTTTCCGTATCTCCGGACCAGCGCTGCGCCGAAACACTGTCAGACTGTCCTCTAACAGTGTGCCAAATTTCACAACTTTCCCGCAAGCGGTTCAATGGGCTGCCATAGACTCAAGAGCGGAAGAAGAAGAAGAAGAAGAAGAAAAAAAAAACACCAACAGATACAATAGGTGCCTACGCACATTCGGTGCTTGGCCCCTAATAAGGTGGAGAATGAGCCGGTTAATGCAAAACATTTTCGTATGTTAGGGATTTCAGTAGTGACTTGTCACAGAAAAACAATTTCAATGTATATGAGAGGGCTATTCTATAATAATTCACCAGAGCTACAAATGTGTATATTTTGCTTTAGTAATCATTACAGACTACAGCCCCTCAACACAAGTAAATTAAGCAATTTTACACAGTGCAATATGGTTCAATATTTTTGTTTTTGTAAACATTTAATGAGTTTTCTACTGAAACCACTTATTTACTGAAAAATCATGTGAGTTTAAGCTCATTTTACCCAAAACTCAAACACCAAAGGCAGTGCTTTTTTGTAGAATTTTATTTTTTGAAATTATTTTATAAAATCATCGCTTTTAATTAATTGATATAATTATAGGATTATACTTTAACTGACAAACATATTGGCTAATTCCTCACCCCCGACCCACCTAGCTCCTTCGCTCCACCACGCCTCCATTGAAGATAAACCTGTTTTGCCAGAAAGAGATCTGACCTCTGTAGATGTCAGAAGAAAAAAAAAGGAGCAGAGGAGTGTGTGTCTGTGTGTGTTGGGGAGCATGTCGGGGTCAATTCACTCATCACTATCAGTTCATCTCCAGTGAAATGACCACACAAATAGATTAGCAGGTTAAGATGAGAATTGACTTGTGTGTGAGAGAAAGTGTTATCTATCACCAAAGGTTTAAACACTTTCAAATGGCTCAGTTACGTCCATGCAGATAAGCAGTAAGGTACGGTTCTACCTTCACAGCTCGTGGATGTTTGGCACATAACAATTCTGATTGGTTAATCATGCTGTCACTTGAGTGTAAAATCCAATCACCATATACTTGGCTGCTGTTTTGTACTGGAAACAACTGCAGAATTTAAGGAGGCAGTTTCATTCAACAGAGAGTCAAAGGCAAGAAGAGCTAGAGGACTGACCGCATCCACTAACACTCGTTTCACTAAATCAAAAATACATACTGAAGTTACTTTGTCAGAACATGTCATCTTCATGTCTTGTGCTAGTTTCTGTTTCCCTGACAGGTTTTTTGGCCCTCGCTTTATGCTGCGTACAGACATTAAGCATTGAGTCCTGCATTGAGTGCAGCCTTCAGGTTACCTAAGGCAGCAAGGAGAGCAGGTTGAAAGGTCTCTGAAATTAATGATATGTAACCAGAATGGGTAACACTTTAGTATGGGGAACAATTCTCACTTTTACCTAGTTGCTTATTAGCTTTGCATATTGGCTGTTTATTAGTATTTCTGCATGACCATATTCTACATCCCTAATTCTACCCAATACCTAAACTTAAAACGCTACAACAACTACCTTACTAACTATTAATATGCAGTAAATTAAGAGTTTATTGAGGCAAAAGTCAAAGTTAATGGTGAATATGTGTTCCCCAAACTAAAGTGTTACCCCAGAATGATAAACTGATCTGTTGATGCACAAAATTAACAAACAGAAAAGGGGAAAAAAAGAAAAATAAATTATACAATTTTAATTAGTGTTATCTTCAGGGAAGAATATAAATCAGGCCAACTTTTAGCACATGATTGTGCTAATATAATGACTAGAAATTTCTTATTAGGGTGAATTTCACAAAAAAACATGTCCAAGTCATATTTTACTTAAAAAAAAAGAAAAAAAAAAGGAATAATATTCTGCATAAAGAAAATGAAGCCTGTGTGTGTAAATATAGTTTTAATATATTTACAGTGTTGGCCCTTTTTTATAGTTAAAATTGGGCCAACACAGGCTTCATGTATATGTACATATTACGTGTGTTACATATACATACATATATATATATATATATATGTGTCATGTCATAGGAAGAAATGTATATGTACATATTACTAAANAGATTTTTAAAAGTCATGGGAAGGAATGTGTGTGTGTGTGTGTGTATATGTATATATATATATATATATACACACACACACACACAATCCTTCCCATGACTTTTAAAAATCTGTTGCCTTGTTTTAGTTAATCATGGACACATTGAACTAATTTGTTCCCGCATTTTGATTTAACTAAGAACAAGGGAATTAATTATTACATCATGCACATGATTTACTTAAAATGAGGGAACAAATTAGTAAAACGTGCTGACATACTAGTAAGTCATGGGAATGAATTCATTATGGGGCTCCGTACATAAAGGATGATTTTCAATACTGTATTTCGGTATTTTTCATTGCCCTAATGATATTCTTATTTTCATGATGCATATTAAAATTTATTATTTAAATTTTGAGGTGAAATATGACCCATACAATCCTTTGTGACATTCACCCTGTAATAACACTTTAGTTTGTCATGGTATGTGTACACACCATCATAAATTTAATGTACAATGAATTAACAAAAATAACTTGAACTTAAAACTGTTTCTAATAAGTCAACATATCAAAATATAAAATTATTTTCCATTTCAACGAATTCAAATCTTAACATGTTACAATAATGTAAAGGTAAATTGGACAGAGGAAAAAATATATATACTAACATAACCATACAGTATGTGCATGAACTTTGCCAAGAAGAGATTCATGGTACTTGCAAAACATGTTGAGGCCAGGAGTGCCCCCTCATGGTTTTACTTTCAACAGCAGCATTTTTGAAAAGCGTAGGCTGACTTCTTAGGGGTAAACCCACAAGGCATTTCTTGTCAGAGGACTCAATATAGTGACTTAACAGCAACTAGAAGTTCTGATAAATTCACAACTGAAACCCCATTCAACTGGAAAAGTCTTACATATATCTATAGCTTCACAATTCAAAATATATACTATATACGTCCAGTGTAATATTTTTTTTTTCTTTTGTTCAAGTTTGAGAAGTTCAATCAAGTTGATTCAATTCCAGGGTGAAGTCTCTGCTAAACTTTCACAGTTCCTTTACGCTGCATGGTTATTTTAAAGTTAACAAACATTGATACTGAATGGATTTCTCTGGTCAAACACCTTTTTTGTCCTTGATAAAGTAGAGTTACTGAGGGACAGGAAATGCACTGCAAGATCACATGACCAAAACCAAACAACTGCCAACTGAGAAAGGAAGTAGGAAGAGTTAAATAAATAATCATAAAAAAAAATCAAAGGTGAAAAAACAAACAGATAAAAGGAGCAATAGAGGTGTAGTGCACAACTGTAGCACGGCTGTGTTCCTGGTCTATCGATATACGAGGTGGGATATGGTGCTGGATTTGAAATTGAGTTGATGATTGGGCACAAAGTTATGATGAGGATTTTTGCGGGTGCACACATCACTAGCGTAAAGGCTCATGCACATGTCACATGACACCTTGGAGCAGTTCACACAGGTGTGAGAGGCCCCTGGCTTGTTGCAAAAGCCACAGCGGGAGCCGCCCACACTCAGCCGCTCACCCCCACTGCTGCTGCTGCCACCACTGATGGAGCTGACCACCGGACTGCTGCCCGAACCCACAGGTTTACTGGGAAACAGCTTGGCGCTCATCACAGCTTTGTCCAGCAACAGCGAGTGGGACTGAGCATGAGGGAGTGGATGAGGGTGAGGGTGAGTGTGTGAGTGGGCGTTGGAGTAGACGGACAACTTCTCCTTGATGGGCATGTAGCCATCCAGAGGTCGGGAAGTTTTAGTGTAATCCTGGAAGCCGCAACAAGGCGTCGGTTCCACTGCATGGCAGGATGAACACAAGATCATGTCGCACCTCTGGCAAGAGGAGAGCGAAGGGTAGCCCATGCCACAGCCCTGGCACTTCATCATGTGCCCCTTCAGAACCCAACTGTCCCGGGCTTCTCGAGGCTCCCGGCTCGGTGGTCTAGAGGGCATCTGGTGGCCACCTAATCCCCGCTCAGTGTACAAGTCCACCTCATCCAAGGAGGACAAGTGGTAGGAGTATGGCTCAGACGGGGGTGACTGAATAGGAAAGAAGTCAGCCACTGGGCTGTAAGAGGGTGGTGCCGCCACAGGGTAAAGCGAAGGGCTAGGTCGGATGATTTCATCCTTCACGTCTTCGTCTGTGTCAACAAACAATGGCTCTTTGCGCAGACTGAGTGAAGCCTTTAACACTGGTTTGCTGGCTTGGTGCCAGTGTCCTGCGCTGTCCGTTACATCCACTGACTTGGACGGCCGACCGCTTCGCCTCAGGTGGGCACGGTCGATATCCACTGGCCGCACCGACAGGCGGGATAAGTCTCCCGTAAGGCTGTCTCGTCGGCGGAGGGCGTCAGCACACCCTGCTGCATCTTCTCTGGTGTTCCTTCTCACCTCCACAGCCTCCAGCTCCGAGGCAAAACCCCGAGACATGGACACCACCTCGCTGAGTAGACGGCATTCAGCCTGGGCAAGAAGCAGTTCAAAGGCAAGCTGTCGAAGGTGGGAGGCTCCGCCTGGATGGTCCCTAACGTGGTACTGCAATTCCTGGTCTCTTGAATAGCCCATGGAACGCAGAAGTGAACGCAGGTCTGTGTCGCATATCACCGATTGCAACTGGTACACGTATGGCCCTGTGAAGGTCTGTAAGAGTGAAAGAAAAGTCATTACACTGTCAAAAGCAAATTGAATTATAACGTCCACACTGTCTTGTCTTATATTTTTTACATTCACAAACAAAAAAGGTTTTAATAGAAGGCTCACTAATTAACCCCAAAATGCAGTGCAGTCTCACTGAATGTACAACCTTAGCTCCTCACACATCTGTTTAACTTGTTTCTTCTGATATATCATAGTTCACCCAAATATAAACAGCTTTCCTTTTGTGCTCCATGGAAGTCAAGAACTGCATAATTTGAATATTTGGGCGAATAAATCCTTTAGGGTGTACTCACACTAGGCACGGTTGTGTTGTACCGTGCCTTGGCACGAGAACCAGACCTGTTATAAACCCTAAATATACTCTAATTAAATTAATTGACAAGTGTACTATCCAAGTAGTTATAGAAGATGTTTGCTGTCGTAATGATGACAGTAGCGCACACAATAGTAGCTGTCCCGTGCTCCGGCGCAGTTAGCGATCACACTACATGTGTACCGCACTTGAGCCCAACTGAACCGTGTTCTGAACCAGACTTTGGGGGTAATCACGCTCGGACACGGCTCAGATCGCCTAGTGTGAGTACACCTTTATTCTCTTGACTCACCTTAATGCAACGGAACTCCTTCTTCCATGGAAAGAGCAGCAAGTTGGTACAGATGGTTTCCAGCGTTGCAAAGGCTGTCTCCAATGTCCGCAAGTTTGCTCCTCTCTGAGTCCTCAATGAGTTCTCAGCTATGTCATAGAACCGAACCATGCGAAAGCGCTGCCCTGGATCAGGCTGGTATGAGCCTAGCAGTGCTGTTGCAGTAGAAATAAGTGCTTCCTCAGTCTTAGCCCCTTGCTTATCTCCTCTTCCTTCACCAGTTCCCTCCTCAAGCCGATTCTCCAGAGATGCCACATACCTGCGGAACAGATCTTCTCGCAACTTGGCATCCATTGGTGGCAGTGGGCTGCGTAGCTTGCAAATCCCACAATCCAGGAGTTTCTTTAAACGGGACCCCTTGCCATCTCAAGGCCTCGCTCCCACTGGGACACTGGGACAACGGTGCAGTACGGTGGGGGAAATCAGCAAGCTGCAATCTTCTTCCAAAGGAGCGACATGGAATAATGAAAGTGAAGATGTGCTTGGTTTAATTTGGGCGTACACCTTGCCCAGGGCTCTTTCCTATTGTTATAGGCATCTCTGGGTGCTTCATTAGCCAAAACACCTCAAAAGAAGCAACATGACACGAGAAGGTGGTTGAATGTAGACTCCTCACCTTTTTAAGCCCTCACTGTCAGGTTTTGCCCCTGCAGTAGGTTGAAGGTCAGGGCTTGCAGAGAGAAGCATATATTAAAAACACCATGCCCAATGCTGCCAGCTGCTGCAATGACAGAAGAACAAAATCTTTTTGAATAACACCACTCAGGTGGCAGTGTAATAAGTGGGGGGCTTGCCTCAGTCCCTTTGCCTGCAATCACAAAGCTAGATCATATTTAGGGTTGGGTATCATTTGAATTTTAGAGATTCTGATTCTGCTCATTGATTCCCAGTTTCAATTCCAATGAGGTCAAACATAAAAAAAAAAAAGTCAAACATTTAGATATCAAACTTTTTTTTTTTTGCAAAACATTTTTTTGCAGCTGAATACCATGAACACAAATCAGTAACCTAAATAATATAATTTTTAAACATAATTAAAGACAAGTAAATAGTAAGTAATAATATAAGAAAAAATAAATAAATTAGCAATGGCACAAATATACAAGAGGCGGCTCACTGTGCGTGCTTTAGATGTGTATGAAGCACTTCTCTTTCACGTTTTCTTTTGCTTGAATGGTTTAAAATCACACTTAAATGCAAACACAAGAATCATTAAGTGGAATCGAAAAATGCATCTTATTGAATCCCATGTTGTTGGAAACTTAGAACCGGTTCTAAAATGGAACTGGTTCTCGATACCCAACCCTATTCATAATGCAGCCATGCATCACAGAAAGACCAAAGCAGACCATGAGAATGAAAATTTATTACATATTTGTGATGTGGTCTACTTTATAGTTAGGCATATGGATATTTGTGTGATTCTGTGGAACGGACTTAAATATTGGTTAAACTGAGTAAAATGAAAAGTTGAAAGTTAGCATGACCAGTTAGCTCCAGCTGGTAGATGCCATATCGACACCATTTTGGATACAAAAATAATCCTCATCCACTGACTGCCATTAAAATGTAGTTTTGTACTCCAACAAAATGCGTTTTTTTGCAAGCAACATATACACTGTAAATATTTTATTTTAATTTAGATGATTTTTGTAATTTTTATTGTAAGGCATTTAAAAAACAATTAATGCAAAATGGACTAAACATTTGACCTGTCTGCTGTGTTTGACATATCAGCTCATGTAACCAACAAAACAGCCAGCAGTGAAGGGTTTTGGAATGTAGTTTCATCAGCCAATCAGGATTTACTGCTCAGGTGATCAACTCAGAAAAATGTCTGTCCCCAAAGATGGCAGGATGCCGGTCATATAGAGGAGTACTTCCGGGGTGTCCAGCGTTTATTGAGATTAATGGGAATTCTAATGGATTGCTTTCTCCAGGAATTAGATGTCATTGAATGAAGTTATCAGCAAATTAGCCAAAGTGTTTAATAAACAAACTAATAAGGGACTAATAACTAATAAGAGCTCTGCAGACACAGATTTCCATGTAAACTTGACTATATGAGAGCTCAAAACCACTGTTTCTAGAAGCAAATGTGGACTGTGTGCAATATGGCAACACAAACCACTTCATTCCTCATTGGTTAGGCTGCCAACTAAATAAACAGTATTTCCAGCATTTACCCTCAACAAAAACTGATGATGCTGGCTGTCATTCAAGCTGCTGAATACATGCTAACACTAAACACCAAGCTTCACATCTATCTATCTATCTATCATCCCCACCACCATCAGGATAGCAACCTATCATAATCACATCACATTGATTATGGAAAAGGTGGAAAAAAATCCACCTAAAAAATCAGGGTTCGCAGAGAACACAGTGAAGTTTTAACAAATGATTATTTCTGCCTATATTGCATTGATACAGTGACATAAACAGTGACGTGTTTTAGCCACAGAGCTAATAAGACAGTCTCGTTTACATACAGTAAATAAATGTCAAAACGACAGACAGTGCGATCTGATCTCTTAACTAGTGTTTATTAAAGGGATAGACATTAATAAAGTCGTCACTCTACTCTATTTAGTTTCACCATCTATGACATTTATCAGATGCAGTTAGCCCACAACTGCTAACGTTAGCGCAGTTGCAGGGCCTTGTAAACCCACATACCACACAATGTAACCATACACCATCCTACAATTACTTTTTAATTACCTGAGTAAGAACACTTTAACGTAAACATGCCCGTTCAGTGTCGTGTAGTGCTGGGCACCATTAATGAGCCGCCCTACTCTCCATCATTCAGCGTCTCTTACCTTCATGTTCCGCTGGAAATCCCCACAGCCGCACTGCGCATGCGCCAAACTACCTCCCCTGCGCGCTCCCGAGGCTGCAGGCTGCAGCTAGGACTAGCGTTGGACTGTCCAATTCATTCAGCGAATCGGTTCTGCAACATGATTCGATTCATTTGAGTCATCGCTAAAAATAGTTCCCAGAAGTCCCTGCGCTGCATTTCACGTCTTCTTTTTGTACTTTAATAAATGTTGCTCAGACACTGCTGTTTTCACTTAACGCGGGTTTGTAATTACATTTAATGACAATGTATGTGTTCCATTTTGTTGCTGTCATTCCAGTTGAGACCCTTGTTTTTTTTTCTTCTGGCAAATGTTACGTTGTTTACATTTCTCACCCATCAGTTTCACTCTAAAAAGGTTATACCAGTCGAGTGATTCATTTTCACATTGCCTTTCGAATCATTTAAAAGAACCGGTTCAAGTGATTCATTCATGAATCGGATACCACTAGCAATATATCACGCTCATAACTCTTCATTAAAAGACGTCGACGACACACAAACACCACATATGTACTCTCTTTCACTCATTTGGTTAAACTCTGCGGCTTTTTGTCATTAGTCTAATTAATAAGTGTGTAATAATATGATTTCTCATGCGTGTGCATGAGATCAGCTGAGTTTTTGCTCCTCCCATCCCAACAGTGAATCTCACCGGAGTTCAAGAACACGGAACACAGCGCAGCAGACATGGCTATGCTCAAAACAGTACCACAAACTGATGTGAACGATGCTGAAGACGATGACTTCCTATGTCCTGTGTGTTTGGAGATATATATCTGTCCGATGACCACACAGTGCGGACATACGTGAGTATCCATGAGGTCTAGTGCTTACAGCAGTAACTTCTCGATTGACATGTTGATTAGTTTAATGCTCATTTCGTCATCACGTGAAACCGATGCACAGCCTCCATGTCATGTCATTTAAACTTAATATGATTGTGTCTAATAATAACCAATAACTACAGTTGTGCTAATATTTTCTCGGAAGACAGAAATTGGTTACTTTCAGTTTTGCTTCTTGTGTAGAAAACTTTGCAGTGTGGGATTCTGGGAGTTGTAGTGCTCGCTTAATTATGCCTTTGCATGAACAAACTACAACACCCACAGTGTCCTTCTATAAAATGGGGTCTTTTCCATTTTGATGAGGTGATTTTTAATACTTTTATATGAATTGTAAGGCTCAGACATTGCTGACAATTATAACAACACACTAATAAAAGCAATAAAATAGGAATTCGCTGTGAAAATACATTGAAAAGTATTTTAATTCATGGAGGGGGAAAATATGGTAACCGTGTTGATGAAACCTTCAAGTGTACATTATGTCAACTAAAAATATATACATAGTGAGATACAGAGTCATGTATCTTGTTGCAAAGTGGGATTGTTTTGTTTGTCAGCCAAATCTGCATATTTGCATGTAACATAAATGCTTTAATGTTAATATGTCCCTTTTGTCTTGTCAGATTCTGTGACAGCTGCCTTCAGGAGTGCTTGCGGCCTCAGAAACCTGTGTGTGCAGTCTGCAGGACTGATCTGCGCAAATGGCATAAAGCAGATCGTTTACAAGACTTGATGCAAAGATCAATCGGGAGGTGCAAAGGCTGTACAAATGAGGTGTGTGGGTGCATGTATGCAAGTTAAACTGTATATGTTACGTTTAAATGGTGTGCATTCATTTTTATAAGTGTTTATTCTGGCCAAAAACCACCCACTTAGTCAGGAAGAGACTGTCAGACCGATATGTAAGTTGACCAATCACAGTAGGGAACCTTGAATGGTTGTACAGGAAATATTGAAGAAATTAGTGAAAATTAGGGGTGCAATATTGACAAATTATTTTGCTGAGTGTGTTTTTGTGCTAATACCTTGAAAGATTTAGGCCTGTTGTGGACCATTGACTCCTGGAGGTTTCTGTATTATTTTGTGATTAGTTCATATAAGTGACAGAATCTAAGGGGCCTTAATAGGGACCTATTATGTTGCCTGGAAAATCCAGCCTTACGGCTGTACCAGCGGATGAGTCTGGTCGCCATTGAATCAATTCGATTTCTAGGGCGGAGCAAATCCGAGCAAACAGGAAGCGAAGTAAACCAATCAGAGAAGGTTTCATACCAATTATATGACGTTAGCAAAGCGACAAGAGAGTCAACAGCGAAAAGTAAATAAACGGCCCCGGGCAAGCACAATAGTTTTTTGGCAAGCACTGAGAGTAGTTTAACATGGCTAGCACTAGAGAGAGCGACGTTAATGACTTGTGACCAGAGATCATTTATAATACCATGGCCAAAATGCCCCTTGTGTGGAAGCAAAAACACGCTGTTTTCGTGTGTATCTTTAAATTCAAATGAGCTGCTGCTCCCCACCCCCCTTTCCAGAAGAGGGCGGAGCCTGATAATGTAATGTTAAACCTATGAAAATGGTTTAAAAAGCACATGGCTCCACAGTGCCATCACTTTGAAGTGTAGCAATGACTATCTTTTGTCAGCGCCTCACTCATCAAAGTTTAACGATTGCGTAGATGACACTATCACACTTGGTTGCAGCAAATGATGAGATGTAGGATCTAAGCGCAAGCAGTA
The DNA here is from genome assembly GCA_003731715.1 of Anabarilius grahami. Taxonomy (NCBI): domain Eukaryota; kingdom Metazoa; phylum Chordata; class Actinopteri; order Cypriniformes; family Xenocyprididae; genus Anabarilius; species Anabarilius grahami. Next base: position 703,399 of record RJVU01008827.1, on the reverse strand, counting down.
TAAGTATCAAACGTTACAGTATCCCACCCTCCCGGCAGG
>RJVU01008827.1:693138-703322 GCA_003731715.1 Anabarilius grahami | reverse complement strand
GCTGACAAGGACCTGGCTAGGCGGGACAGGAAGTCTCCAGGGCGGCACCGGCTGTTCAGGGCGCCATGGCGAATCAGGCAGCTCAGGGCGTTCCAGCCCAAGAGCATGCACCAGACCTTAAACCCTTCGATCCTCCCAAGAAAATTTTGGTAGGGTGCAGTATGTCCTCGGCCGTAGTGGTCAAGCAAAGCCCCTGGGTGAAGGCCACAGAGGCAGTACCGCCTTGGCCCCCTGAACTGCCTGTGCCGCCATGGCGCCATGGCGCCCTGAGCTGCCTGATCCGCCATGGCGGTGCAGGCAGTTCAGGGGGCCAAGGCGGTACTGCCTCCGTGGCCTTCACCCAGGGGCTTTGCTTGACCACTGGGCTGGAACGGACTCTTGGATGGTCTCCTGGGCTGAAGCAGACACTGGAACGGGTTTTTTGGCTGGTGTCTTCTCTGGACTCTGGACGGGAACACGAGCCCTCTCTGGGCTCTGGACGGGGACTGGAGCCATCACTGGACTGTGGTCAGGGGCTGGAGCCATCACTGGACTGTGGTCGGGCTGGAGCCTTCACTGGATGACAGTCAGGGGCTGAAGCCTTCACTGGACGACAGTCGGGCTGGAGCCTTCACTGGACGACAGTCGGGATGGAGCCTTCACTGGACGACAGTCAGGGGCAGGCACGTTGGTTCTCTCCTCACTCTCCACGATGGTCAAGGGGAATCCATTGTGGAAAACACTCTTCACTATAAAACAGAAACAGAACAACTGGGTTTACGCAACAGAGAACTGACAAATGAACAGAACAAACAAACACACAGGGCTTAAATACACAGTGAACAGAAGATCTAACAAGACTAATTATTAAGACACTGCTGAACTCAAACACTAATCAACTCAGAAACCATAGTAACAGACAAATGGTGGGAAACACTAAACAAAGGAGAACATGTGACTAATGAAAAACAAACTCTAAACATGAACAACTAAACAGAACAAAACACAACTCAAACGTTACAGACACAAAGCTGTCCAAAGTTGACACTGAAAACACATGAGCGCTCATATCATGCAGCTCCCGATCGGGATAAAGTTAGTGGCATTTTGTCCTCAAAATGACTAGAGCGCACATATACCCTCTTTGGAGAGTTTGTGCCAAAATTTTTTTTTGAAAATCTCCTTTCATAAAACTTTATAAATAATCAAAAATTATTTGTTAAAAAAAATGATGAAAGGAAACGTTTTTATTTCCTTTTTTTTTTTTTTTTACATTTTAAATAAGTTCAAAAACTTTAGTTTTTTACCGCTCACCTTCTGACATTACTTTAAGTCTGTCCCATGATCAAAATGGGAAGTGCAGAACAGAAAAAAAGGCAAAATAATAAGCTTAATCTATCATTTTTATCACTGTAAGTCTTTAAATTAATCAGCATTTAACGTTGTTGCCTGAGAGGACAAAGTGATTCATGTTGATATCAGTTAATTTCCAAATGTCTCCGGCGCTCAAAAAAAACAAGTTGTGGTATATTTGTGATTTTATATTTGCGGTATATTTGGTATTGCCGCATCTCAGCACCGAACTGAGTTCTCTTTTCATGTCTTCTTGCACTGGAACACACAATTTTCTTAAAATGCCAGTCTTGGCGAGTATTCACTTAAACAGTTGTTTTTGTCTTAAAGGGGTGGTTGATTATGATTTCACTTTTTTAACTTTAGTTAGTGTGTAATGTTGCTGTTAGAGCATAAACCACATCTGCAAAGTTACAACGCTCAAAGTTCAAAGCAAAGGGAGATATTTTCTTTTAAAGAATTCTCTGTTTAAGGACAACAACAAACGGGCTGGTAGGGACTACAATGAGATTCTTCCCAGGTTGGTGACATCACTAACCCTAAAATTGACATAAACCCTGCCCCCGAGAACACGCAACAAAGGGGGTAAGGCCATGTTACTGCATTACAGTATGTAACACAAATGCAATAGCATGTCATAAAAGCAAGATGACAACATAAGTTATAACCGTAATTAAACTAAACTATACCTGTTCTTACTTCATGCATATATTCTCTGGCTCTGTAGGCATCTTGCAACAGTTCCCACACGAGCGATTTATAGATTATCATGACAGAATATGCTAATCAATGACTTTAAGATAGTTAACTCCACATCAGCTACATAAATTAACCAACTAACCATTCAGAAACATCCTGTTGCATTCTACGTTGTCACTTCTTCTTGAGTCTCTCCATCATTGTTCGACTCCGTTTTGAACATAAAAGGCTGAACAGTTTCTAACATTTTAAGTGAGTCTGCGTGAGGTAATCGGCGCCGCTAACAAGAGCTCTTGAAACTCCGCCCTCTTCTTGAGAGCAGCAGCTCATTTGCATTTAAAGGGACACACAAAAATGGAGCGTTTTTGCTCGCATTCAAAAAGTGACAAATTTAACGTTATAAAAAATGATCTGTGGTCTATTCTGAGCTAAAACTTCACATACACACTCTGGTGACATCAGAGACTTGCTAATGTTAATCAAACAACTAAAAAGACAAAGAGAAAATCACTCACTGCTCTTGACTAAATAACTTATATTTATAGCGTGAAGACTATGCAGTGCTATTTTACATTTGATTATTCAATTTCTGTACCTGAATACTAGATATAGGCCTACCTGAAAATCTTAAAACCGACCGCCAACACTGATCTTGCATACCCCTCAGCAAATGTGCAGTTGCGCACATGGCAAGAGATAAGGGGCTTTCTCACCATGTAGTTATAGAAACTCAGTTATAGGGTACCCCGAGAACTAAATTTTCTTTTCTTTCATTCTAGGGAATCTGGTTGTTGCGCAGGACTTTTATTTTGATGCCGCTGAGAATGCCAGCCCTTAGCATCGCTCCCATTTTCCTATACTATCTAATACGATATTGGATAGAACTGTCAAAATAAGAAAGTATACGAAAAAGTATTACAGCGTTTGCCATGTGGTTAATTCCCAATTTCGCTAGCTGATTATAAATACATAATCAAGTTTCGCTTTTTCCTTTCAAAGTCGCGTTGGATTTCCTCCTTAGCGTAAAGGTTGAGGTGTGCCTGGACTTTGGCGTCGGTCCATCTATCGCTGTTTTCCATGTTTGTGAAGTAAATATATAGGTTATAATCTGTGTGTTTACACATCTTTTTTAAAATGGCGGGTGTCTGTGTTCCGCATGTTTGGCCAGAGCCGTTAAAAAAGGTGAAACAGATTTAAAACTTGCACCTAATGTATAATCTAAATCTAGTAATTTAATGCTATTATTAATGTTAAGTGTTGCTCAATGAGAAAGCATAAATTATTTTAGGTTTTAACCTAAACAGGTTAAATGAGACAAATTGAAAGAAAGAGACAAACAATGAAAAGAGATTCTGAAACTTTATTTTTGTGTGTTTGAAGAAACTGTGAATTTTGAAGATTGATTTGTTATCAATAAATATATATGCAGAGGACATCTAAAACGACATTTAAAAGTGTAAAAGCATTAACAAATTATAGACCATAACCCCCGATTATTTCCGCAGCAATATTATGGATGTGTTAATCACTGTAGTAATATATGTCTGTATTATATAACACGTTGACTTAATCAAAAATGTTCATTAACTGGAACATCAAGCGATAATATTTCAAGTGATTTCCGTCATTTTGACAGACAATAAATGTTGTAACGTTATTTACCTGCTGTATAAAGGTTCCAGTAAACACTGCTAATAGCGATTAGAAGGGAAAAGGGGAGACAATTACATTTTAAAGCATCCGTGTGAAAACAAACCTGGAAAGAAACATGAGGAATTATGGAGAAAAAAAGAGCAGACCACAAATGCGCAGAATATGTTGTATTTTCCATACTGTTACAGTGTAATACAAAAGAAAAAAATAACCAGAAGTAAAAGAATGCAGTGACTGGAAAAAGATCATGCCAAATATATTCTTGTTATACCACGTCACATTAAAATACCAAGCGTTACGGTATTATAGACTTTGTGATCAGAAGTTCTGTTTTACCAAAAATTAATAAGTACGTTTTACTAAATTACAGTTTTTCTCAATCGATTTGATGCATTTCTCCAAAGTAATGTACCTGCTCTCAAAACAGTTAACACAGTGATTTAAACACACTCTTACATTTGCTAAACAGTTCAACTTTACTGCACAATAAAACACTGCATTTTTTTCTAGTAATGCATTTATTAAAAGTAAATACTAACATCAAAACTACAGGCATATTGTCTATTGATTTTAGAACATTTTCAGCTGTAGATGTACAAATACACTAACGAAAATACATATGTATTGTAATGTTTTTCCAACAGGTTTTGTTATATGGGTCATTGAGCAAATAAAGCTTCAAAATGGTATTTTTAAAAAATCTTTAAAAACTGGTGTAATGGATATTTTTGAGTCATGAACAATGTGTTTAAACAAGTTTCAGTTGTTACATAACATTTCAAATTTGATTTGAATTTTGAATTTTTTAAATTTGATGTTTTAATTCTCTCTTTTTTTGTTGTCAGTGGTACAATCAAATATTTGTAAATATATATCTACCCATACATGAAATTAGCTGTTTTTATCAGTATTTGATAGATATCTACAACCCTTTTCACTCTACCACAATGATCTATTGGGGTCCTCTGGATGTTGCATTACAGTATCAGGCTTAAGGTTATTACCTTGTCAGTTGATAATAAAATATTTGCAGTTGTGCCACCCTGACATTTGAGAATATACAAATTGCCGAGCAAAAGTTTTTCAATTATCTTAACAACTTTAAAACTGCAGATATTTATATAATTTGTTTATATGTATATTCAAACATAACATTATTTCAAAGTATTTATCTTGAATTTCTTATAAATAAAAAAAAAAATATTTGGGGGCAGAATCCAAAATCCCTCATACCCTCAGATAGGGCTCCTCAGGTCCAAGATTCAGAACCACTGAATTAGAGTAATTCTGAAATCCACCTCTCCTCCCACCCCTTCCACGCTGCTGTCCACTTTCACTATGTCCATGTCTTCTTACAATTTCTTCTCTTGCTCTTTCCACTACACCAATGTCCTCCACTGTACTCAGCTCTTCTCCAATCCTCCTTTTTCTACTTCCTCCTCTCTCCTCATATACAGTATGATCTCCTTCTAGATGTTCCACTCTTCCTTTCCTTCTCATTACACCCCTTCCTCTACCCACACCACCACCTTTACGCTTACACCTCTTTATTTCCCTCTTCTCTTGCATATTTCCTTGCTCTATGTATACTTTACCTTTTATATTTTCCCTATGACATAATGCATTTGTGATAAATGTGTAAACCGATAGGAAAACTGAATTTCCTGTGTTGTGTTTATTATTAATCAAGCAGATATCAGTTTGGTGCTACTTGAAAACATACCAAGTGCATTTGATAATATGACAAATTCCAGAGTTTTGTTGGTTTTGTTTGGACAAATGGTACATAAATGTTTGGGAATTGTGTAAAGCCAATAAAAAAAGCTGTGATCGTTTTTTCCTGATTTTATTAAAGTTTTAGTTGGATGTGTTAACTATTATGAAAACATTTGAAACTTTGTGCATAGTGTTTTGAGAAAATTATGCACATGATTTGCAATTTGTGTGAAATGAATGAAAATGTACAAACTGTTTAGGACAATTACAAAGTGTTCAGATCACTGTGTTAGCTGTTTTGAGAACGGTGACCTGAGTTTGGAGAAATGTGTTAAATCGATTGAGAAAAACTGTAATAATTCAACCCAGTGCCTTTAAAAAAAAAAAAAATTTTTGCTGTCAGACTGATCAAAACCTCTGGACCCTGACTTGTGGAAATTGTGTACTAGCCTATCAGATTGGAGCTTTGGATTTTCACAAGTGCTTTTCAGTTTAGTGCATGGTATGCATCAGATGGTCCCTGAACAGACTGTGGGTGGTCAGAGAGCTTGAACTAAAATTTGTATCCACTATCCACCAGGTTCTTTTGTCTGACATGAGAACCCACACAGGAATGTGCTCCAAATATCAAGACTATATTAAGGATGGTATGAAGTCCATTTCAAAGAACCAGTCTGCCATTGTCAGGTAATATAACATTCTTCAGCATTTAATACTGTACATATATGTGGGTGATTTTTCAATTAGGAAATACTTAATTGAAACTTTTTTTTGTCTTTCAAAAAATATATATTTTCTTTTGTAACTAATTATTTTTTTTCTTAGATTTAAGTTAATCTCTTTAAAGTAAATGCCATTACCGTCACAAAGAATATAAAAACGTCACACAATCCTTACATTAAATTACACCGAAATCCACTTGAAGATTGATCAAGGACACAATTAGATCTTTATTCCTTTATTCCAACACATTTAAATTAGTCAAAAGTGACCTGATTGAAGAATCACCTGTTTATTTATTTATTTATTTTTTTTCATCTTGACTTATACACACTAATAGGTTTCTTGTTCTTTTAGTTCAGTGCCGAACCGTTATACATTCACCTGTCCCTACTGTAACCAGCAGAACTTTGACCAGGATGGTCTAGTGGAGCACTGCACCTCACAGCACTCACACGACCCACGTCCAGTGGTGAGGCTTCTGCTTGTGTTTAATATCCATTTGGCCCCTTCCTGATTCCCTCTTTAATGTAGTTTTCAAATAATTTTTTGAAAATGTAAATGCACTTTTAGTCTTGATACAAAGAAATTGAAGCATAGCTTGTTGTAGTTACAGTCATGTGAAAAAATAAGTACATCCCATGGAAATTGTTGGATTTATTTATTTTTTTACATATTTGGACAAGCAAAACTCTTTGAAACAGTGCCTGTTAGTTGACATATATAGTTGATATACTTGATCAAAACCACAGGGAACATTCACTTTTTCAATAATTTATTCAACAGAAATATCAATAAATGTTATTTTCTTTTGTGGACAAAGTACATCCTTGGCTTCAGTAGCTACAGTACAGAGGCTGCAGTAGGATGCATTATTCTTTCAGTTTCAAGATGTTTGAGGGTGTTTTTTTACTGCCTATATGTTCATTCACAAACTGTTGTCGTGCTCTAATGTTCTTTTTAGATGGCAAAGGCTTATTCCTGGCACTCCTCCCATGCAGGTCAAATTCGTGCAGACTCATTCTAATTGTCGAAGCATGCACTTTGACACCACAAGTTGCATTACTTTCATGTGATGAAATTTTGGGGTTCTTGGAGACATCTTTACTTTTTTGTCCTTTTTCTTGGGCTGAATTTGTTGGGTTGGCCAGTCCTGGACAAATTTGCAGTCGTTTGAAATCTGTGCCACTTGTAGATGACTTTGCTTACATTGATGTATTTCAAATAATTTTCCAGACTCATAGGCATCCAAACCTTTTTTTCTGAAAGCCTCATAAAACTCTTTAGATCGTGGCATAGTGACACCACACACCTGAATAATAAAAGGGAACACCAGACACTAGATGTAAGAGTTTTAAATGAAACAGGTTCCACCTGCACTTCCTAAGCAGGTTCTTATCACTGGCACCCAATCTTGAACAGCTGATTAAAATTTTTTGGATTTTTGAATGTGTGGTAAATGTAAGAGTGCACTTACCTTTTCCATGTGACTGATATGACTGACATTTTTTTCTTTTCTTTTCTTTTTTTCCATTTAGATTGTTAAAATTACTACAAAATATCCATTTTATTTATCATAGAGTGTGCATCAATTTTATTAAAAGGCATTGTTTCAAAGAGGGTCAAATCTTTGCTGGTGGAAATATGTTAAAAAGCTAACCATTTCCATGGGATGTACTTATTATTATTATTATTATTATTATTTACATGGCCATAGGTTTGGAAGACTAAACTGGTTGTGGCTGGTTGCATAAACTGCTTAGACTGGTCTTACAAGTTATTTTGTTGTTGTTGTTGTAAATTAAAATTGAATCTGAAAAGTAAAATTGGTTACTTCTAACTGCTGGTTGAATGGTTAAAGGGATAGTTCACCCAAAAATGAAAATGTGACTGACAGACTTCGAAGGTTGGAGTTAAAAATCATCATTTGTGCTCTACTGAAGAATCAAAGTCACCTACATCTTGGATGCCCTGGGGTAAGCAGATAAACATCAAATTTTCATTTTTGGGTGAACTATCCCTTTAAGACACAGTATGGGTCAAAAACCTATGGAGGCTAAATATTACTTTTTTTGTCCATAAATCTTGTATCAGTCTATAATGATAAACATTATCTTTATATTTGTTCTTTTTTTCTTCTTTTTATTTTATTTACCTCTAATTTCTTAATTTATTCGGTCCCCTGAGACCTATTTAAAGGCCTGTTTAGGGGTGAAGACTTGGTTTTAAGGATAAGGTTATAAATAGGTTTAGGGTAAGGATTCAGGTTTGTGATGGTAGGGTTAGGGTAAGGAGCTAAAGATGGAGCATTGTGTCATTGAATGTTATCACAAAGATAGATGTACAAGAATGAGTGTGTGTGTGTTCTTGTATACATGGTTTAAAAATGTGTAATGACATGGGTATTACAACGTAAACATGGTTTATGAGGACACTTCCTGTGTCTTCGTAAACCAAATGGCTTAAAAAACATACTAAACGGTGTTTTGTTTTGTTTTTTATTAAAAAAATGCAGACAGTTTTCTGTGATGGGTAGGTTTAGGGGTAGGGGTAGTGTAGGGGGATAGAATATACAGTTTCCAGAGTATAAAAACCATTATGTCTATGGAGAGTCTCCGTAAACCACATATACAAGTGTGTGTGTGTGTGTGTGTGTATTTCCATTTCAAATGTGATAGTTTAGAGCAATTACATTTTTTGTAAATAAACTAATTTCCAGTCAAAATGACATGAAATGAGGAGTAGTGTTAACATAGAGGCTATTTATATGCAACTGGCCACAGCAGGCTTTACTGCAACCAGTTATGTTTATTGTAAATTTCATACATGTACTGAACAATTTACCAGCAAGAAGTGGCCATCTCAGAGTTTCTGCACAATGCCACATTAAAGGAATTTTGATGAAAAAAAGAAAGAGAAAAAAGCTGTAGGGGGGAAAAAAAAGTTCTTTATACAGCTGATCAGTTCGGAAAGGGTCATTTCTAAGGTTCTTGGAGGTTCTCTATTGAGTGAGCCATTACCTTTACATAGAGAAGATTCTAAGAGGTGTTTAATATTCCTAGAAGTGGCAAAGAGTATTGTAATCAATGTTCATCTACATATATTTTGGTGTATATTGAATATCATTAATAAGTTATACATGTCAGGATTGACCTTTTTAAGCGCTATCACCCACCCTTAATAGAAATAGTTCCTGTGGAACAGGAGTCAGTCAGAAGTCTTTCTTTCTAAGTTTGTAAACCTCCTCTCCACTCCTGCAGGTGTGTCCAATATGTGCCTCAATGCCCTGGGGCGACCCAAATTACAGGAGCGCTGACTTCTTTCAGCACCTCAGAATAAGACATGCTTTTTCTTACGATACTTTTGTGGTAAGTAGGTTAAGACAGTTCCATGCTCTGATTTTCCATTGTTAAAAGAAAAATGTCTTACTGTTGATACAGTGATTTACCATGGGTTCTCCTAGTAAATAAAGATTTTTACCTTAGCTTACATATTACATTTGTATACATAGTTGGGACTAATTTAAGCTGGGAATAATATTGCATATTATTGATATAAAGCCTTTTAGTTTAGCAGAGCCTTGTACTAAATAATATGTTTGTCTAATCTAGTGTTTCCCAACCACGTTCCTGGAGGCACACCAACACTGCACATTTTGCATGTCTCCTCAATTAGACACACCTGATCAGGGTTATCAGCTCATTAGTAGTGACTCAAAGATCTAAAATGGGTGTGTCAGACAAAGGAGACATGCAAAATGTGCAGTGGTGGTGTGCCTCCAGGAATGTGGTTGGGAAACACTGGTCTAATCATGTATCATGTAACTGGGCAAACTCATGCAACTGTTTAGAGTTACCTCTGTGCACTAAAACAAGTCAAATTTAAAGTGAAGATATGTCAAGTTAAAGTTCAGCCAAAAATGAAAAATCTGTCATAATTTACTCACCCTCAAGTTGTTCTAAACCTGTATGAGTTTCTTTGATCTTTTGAATGCAGAAGAAGATATTTAAAAAAATGTGGGTAACCAAACAGTTGCTTGTCCCCATTATATATTTATTGTGTGA
>RJVU01008827.1:653936-692901 GCA_003731715.1 Anabarilius grahami | reverse complement strand
AAATCAATCTAATATGATGATTTGATGCTCAAGAAACATTTATGATTATTATCAATGTTGAAAACAGTTATTTACATTTTTATTTCATGATGCTATGATGAATAAAAAAGTTCAAAAGAACAGCATTTGTCTGAAATCTAAATCTTTTGTAACATTAAACACTGCCGTTCAAAAGTTTGGGGTCAGTAAGAATTTTAATTTTATTTTTGGGGGATAGAAATAAAATTAATCAATACTTTTATTCGTCAAGGATGAGTTAAACTGATCAAAAGTTACAGTAAAGACAATTATAATGTTAGAAAATATTCTATTTTAAATAAATGCTGTTCTTTTGAACTTTCTATTCATCGAAGAATTTTGAAAAAAATTGTACACTACTGTTTTCAACATTGACAATAATAATGAATGTTTCTTGAGCATCAAATCATCATATTAGATTGATTTCTGAAGGATCATGTGACACTGAAGACTGAAGTAATGATGCTGAAAATTCAGCTTTGATCACAGGAATAAATTACACTTTACTGTATATTGACATAGAAAACAGCTGTTTTAAATTGGAATAATATTTCACAGTATTACTGTTTTTGTTTGTATTTTTAATCAAATAAATGCAGGCTTGGTGAGCAGAAGATACTTCTTTTAAAACATTAAAAAAATCTTACTGACCCCAAACTTTTGAACGGTAGTGTATATATATTACACACACACACACACACACACACACACGGTGGAAGTCAATAGTGACCAGAAACTGTTACGAACATTCTTTAAAATATCTTCTTTTGTGTCATACAGGTTTAGAACAACTTGAGGGTGTGTATTTTTTATTTTTATTTTTTAAATGGAGTGAACTATCCCTTCAAACTTCACCAAAGGGACACTAAATAGAGCTAAAACATTTACTTATTTTGAATATTTTGAATAACAAAAATTTCCACATCCCTATAAATCCCCATGCATTGACCAAAAAAGAAATTATTCTTTCTGCTCTAAATGGCTTCCATAACTGATCAAATTTAGTTGACTTGACATAATGAGTTCTTTCTGTTCAGTATTTTAAGTTGCTTAGACTAAATTGTATAAACGTTGACTATTTAATTTCTATGTAAATTCAGTTTTTTTTTCCTACCTAAATAGTTCAGTCAACTTTTAAATGAATGAAATGATGGTGGTCTCTGAGCTGAGCTTAGACTGCTTGTAACCAATCTTAAATACATGTATATTTTTCTATTTTTGTTAGGATTATGCTACAGATGAGCAAGCCATGATCCAAGAAGCTCTACAGCGCTCTCTCATGGAAAACTGATGTAAGGGACACATGGACCCCCAGCTAAACTTAAAGGGATAGATCACCCAAAAATGATCTCATGATTTACTCACCCTCAAGCCATCCTTAGTATATATGACTATCTTCTTTCAGACAGACACAATCGAAGATATATTTAAAAATATCCTTAGTCCTCCAAGGTTTATAATGGTTGTGAATGGGGGGCCGTGTTTTGAAGCCAAAAAAAAATGCATCCATCCATAAAAAAAAAAAAGTAATCCATATGACTCTGGGGGTTAATAAAGGCCTTCTGAAATGAAGCAATGTGTTTTTGTAAAAAAAAATATCCATATTTACAACTTTATAAATTCAAATAGCTTGCTTCTGGCTAGTTCTGCATATTCTGCGTATGGTTGTCCACCGGAAGCTAGTTATTTGAACTATGTAGTTTAAAAATATATGGATATTTTTCTTAGAAAAATGCATCGCTTCGCTTCAGAAGGCCTTTATTAACCCCCTGGAGTCATATGGATTACTTTTTTATGGATGGATGCATTATTTTTGGCTTCAAAGTGTGGCCCCCCATTCACAACCATTATAAAGCTTGAAGGACTTAGGATATTTTAAATATATCTCTGATTGTGTTCGTCTGAAAGAAGATTGTCATATACACCTAGGATGGCTTGAGGCTGAGTAAATCATGGGATAATTTTCATTTTTTGGTGAACTACCCTTTAACACAACCAAAAACTACTGTTTATGCTTAAACAAATCAACAAACTATAAGGGGATTCAGGGCTGATTTATCATTATACACTAATTTTGGTAATGCCAACGTTCCTATTGGTGTAATTTTGGTGATTTGCTTATTCAAACTCAGTCATATATCTTATATATTCATATATATAAGACATTACCATATACATTCTTAGCTGTCAAAATATATAAATATATTCTGCCAATCTATAATTAATTCAAATTTTATAACAGATTTTTGTTTATAGAGTAACGTTTGTATAGCGGATTTGTCAGATTTTGTTGCACTGGAACAGAACGGCCGATTATATGGATTCTTAAAGGTTTTTCTTTTTTTCTTTTGTGGATTATTTTGAAACCTCCTCTATATTGAGGTGAGTCTTTTCAGATGCTTATAGGGTAGAAATACTGATATTGAATCAGATCAGTCTTTTGATCCTGAGATTGTGACATCTAATTCAAAGGCAAGTTAGAGGAAACAAAGGAATAAGCTTTTTCTGTCAGTTTGTTTTGTATTATTTTGTTGTTTTGAGAAGCAGTTCAGTTTAACACTTGTTGGAGGTGTGTTTCACTTTGAGATTAGTCTTGAGATATGTGTTGAGATGAGTTTATGTTAAATCCAATAGGGGGCAGTATTGTATCATTAATCCACCGTAATGTTTATTGTCTTGTACTCTGACCCAAGAAGTGCTCTCTAAGTGTAGTGCAGCGCAGCCCAGCTACTGGCAAATACATGGCTTGGTCTGATTTATCAAAAGGTATGTACTGATAGAATCTGCCCTTAAAGGGATAGTTCAACCAAAAATGAAAACACTGCCATCATTCACCCTCATGTCATTCCACACCCAAATGGAACACAGAAGAAAATATTGTGTCCCGAACGTGCTTTCTTTCATTGAGTGGACAAAAACATTTCTTTAAAATATCTTCTTTTGTGCTCCACAGAAGAAAGTGTCATTCAGGTTTGGAACAATATGAGAATGTGTAAATGATGACAGAATTTTCATTTTTGGGTGATCTCTTTGGGGGGGGGGTTCATGTTTTTATGGTGTGTATATATATATATGTATGTATAGCAGTCATACTGTAGATAGCAGTTTTATAGTATGTTCTGTAATAAATTTTGTCTGTTTAATTGGCAGTAGTTTGAAATCCTACAATATATTGAACAAAATTGTAACACTGCAGTCTATAAAGTGAAACTTGTGTGTTAATTGTTGCATGTTGTTTGATGCAGATAAATCATATCCTCTGCTTGTTTTATTCATGTGTTATTGTTAGTGCTTAATGGTATTGATTCATTAACCTGTATGATTCCTGGGTGAATTGCTTGTGTATAGTTAATAAACTTTTTTTCTTCAAAAGGCTTTTATATGTGTTTCAAAAGACACTTTAGTGTTATCTTTTCTCAGTCTTTGATTATGTTATTGGAAGCATGTTCAAAAACACACATTATTATTACCTTCACATATTGCTTCCCCATCCCCCGTTTAATGCATGTGCATTCAATTTCGTTACAGTGTGAATCTCTCTCCCTCCCGTCCGCTCTAACTCCATTACTGTTGTTCATTTCCTGTCCCTCAGCGACTGTCAGCTCTCATGTCTTAAGGTGCTAAATCCTGATAAATTAAAGCTCTTTAATTATTTAAACACTGGACCCTGAAATCACTATGAGTGATTTATACCGGTGTGTTAGACATGTTGGGCCAGAAACAACACCCACCTCTCTGATGGATGACTAAATGGAGGGGGAGCAAACACTACATGCTGTAACAGTTAAAGGCCCTTTCCCAGAAACCTTTTTTTCACATTTTAAAAAGATACCCATCACAAAAAACAGCTCATCGTTCTTAAAAATAAAGTGTCAAAAATGGTCTTACAGCCTGTTGATATAAAAGAAATGTCTTAAAGGTGAACCATTTTCAGTTCCTTATCCACTTTGATGTTTTGTCTGACATCACGCATCACTGTTTCTGGGTCCTTCAGATCCCAAAAGCAAACAACAAACAGTGCTAATATACATACACAGTGTACGGTAATACTAAAGAAAAATCATGATCCTAACTATTCCATTGGACAGACAGTGATTCATCTCTTATGAATCATTGAAATACTGGTGCCCAGGACGCTGTGACCCCAGAGACTGTAGTGTACACAGTGAGTTTTTAGTAAGTGTGCTATAAATGAATAGCGCTCAGAAATGGCTGTTGAGATAGTATTCTCACTTGAAGCAGAGTAGAGGCTTTGGACCTGGTTCCAGGTATCGACAGTATTCAGTGGATGAGTGTGTGTTCGCATTTGTAGTTCGGTTGGCTTGGTTGCTTAGCATTCAGCATCAAACGTAAATATACGAAACAAAAAGACATAAGAATAAAGGTCACAACCTGATTGGACAGCTTTTGTGAGGTATATTTTCACACAGTCGGACCTCACCAGAGTGTATTTGGAAGTGGACCGCCTGAAAAGGTGGGTCTCTGTCCACTTTTTTGGTGCGCACCAAGGATAGGATGGCAGCTTGTTCACATTTATTTAAATGAACCGCACTAACAGAGAAATTGCACCAAAGTTAATTTTAAACAAAACCTGACAAGTGTTAACACACCCTTAAGGTGTACTTCATTTTTTTTACGTGTACGCTTGTGTACGCTCACAGTCGAACGCACAGCCTTGGAAAGTATACTTCATTTGACTCGTACGCATACAACGCGTGCGCAGTTTTGAGCAATCTCTTGCCACGTTACAATCCATATAAACATCTTTGTATTCTTTCATGCTAGAGTTGTACAGACAAGGGTGCTTTCTAACCTCTCTCGAACAATCTCTCGTCTATATAGGCCTCCATTGTCACTGTAGCTTGCATGTGTTCCGGTCCGTTCCATTTATGCAGGTTTTCTTCAAATACCTTGTGAATCGACGCCCCCAGGTCACAGTTGCCACCTTGTGGATAAACTAATTACTGCAAAAAAAGAATTTTATGTGCGACCTGCACGTACAAGTACGCTGTTACAAAAATCCGGTGGTGCGCGTACAGTACGCCCATACTCTTGTGATGATGAAATTTGTGTTGTACATATTCTTGTGAAGTATAAAAGTGACTTGTTTATGCCAGAGGTCAGAGGAGAGTGACCAGACTGGTTTGACCTGATAGAAAGGAAACAGTAACTCAAATAAGCACTCTTTACAACTGAGGTCTGCAGAAGAGTATCTCTGAACACACAACACATCCAACCTTGAAGCAGATGAGCTACAGCAGCAGAAGACACACCAGTGCCATTTCACATAAACAACATGAAAGCATGGATCCATCTTGCCTTGTATCAGCGGTTCAGGCTGCTCGTGGTGTAATGGTGTGAGGGATATTTTCTTGGCACACTTTGGGCCTCTTAGTACAAATTGAGCATCGTTTAAACACCACAGCCGATCTGAGTATTGTTGCTGACCATGTCCACCTCTTTATTATCAGCATCTTCTAAAGGCTACTTCCAGCAGGATAATGCGCCATGTCACAAAGCTCAAATCATCTCAAACTGGTTTCTTGAACATAACAGGGTGTTTACTAAACTCAAATGACCTCCACAGTCACCAGATCTCAATCCAATAGAGCAGCTTTGGGATGTGGCGGAATGGGAGATTCTCATCATGGATGTGCAGCTGACAAATCTGCAGCAACTGCATGATGCTGTCATGACAATATGGACCAAAATCCCAAAGGAATGTTTCCAGCACCTTGTTGAATCTATGCCACGAAGAATTAAGGCAGTTCTGAAGACAAAGGGGGTCCAACCCAGTACTAGGGAGGTGTACCTAATAAAGTGGCCAGTATACAAATCATGCATACTTTACCCAAATACACATTAATAAAACTATAAATGAACACTTTGCTAAAAATATAATAATTTCTCTTTTAGAGCTGGCGTGATGGTTTTTGCAGGAAATTGCATACATACATGATTTGCATGTGTCACATCATATCTGTACACAGAAAGTAGCTCTGGCAACATGGTTTGCTATTTTGAATGATTCAAACACAACAACAACAAAAAGGTTATTTATTAGTTCATCCGCTCTGACAAGATGTCCTGCATCCATGAGAAAACCTGTGCCTCGAATCATGTTCATCCGAACAGAGGAGCAGAGTCGAAGAACGACCAAAACAATGTTCTTCTGCAAGTTGCATGCAGTGTTAATTTTTAGCACTAAAGTTTCATATGATGACACTGGAGAACACTTTCAAGTTCTGTATTATGCATAAGAGAACCTTTTTAAGTTTCTTATAAAGCCACATAAGATCCCTTATAAGTTCTATTTGATATACAGTGGCTAAACTTAAAAAAAAAAATTTAAAAAAAGTTTTTTTGATAATGAACCTCAGGTGATGTGTAGGACCTTTTATTTTTAAGAGGAGCTCTCACTATGCCTTAATATTGCTTTTTAAACCCATTTATTTGGGGTTTGTGTAGATAATGTGTTAATTGCACTTCTTTGTGAGTGACAGGGGAATTTATGATGAAACTCTTCCCGGCAATCAGTGGCGAACGGCAAGTTTATTTACACTGTCCACAGGGACAGAAGATGCTTCAACAACGTTTGTTGTCTTTCCTTCCCACACACTGTTTCAGTAATTAGTTTCCAGACCTCCATCAGGCTCCTTGCCTCTACACAGTAAATTCTCTAACCTGCTACGTGTTTTTCTTTTTTTAAAGATTTCTTCTTTCTTCTTTCCTGGTGTTTTTATTCTTTTGCTTCTGGCATCTGTAGAAGTTCTTCAAGTTTGATCTAACAAGTTACAGTAGGGCTTCCAGGCAGGAAGGAAATGGTCCTGCAAAACACTGTCTCTCGCTCTCACTTTCTCCTTGTCTCCCCAACCCCACCCCCTACTTTTTGGTGGCAGTTTTTTAAGGGAAGATAGAGGTAGAAAAAAAGAAGAAAGTGAACATACTGAATGAAAATTTCATAAAGTTGAGCATGTGGTTTCTTTGATGAGAGAATGTGAAATGGTGTTAAGTCTCAAGGCTGTGTAAAAGCGGCAATTAGCGTTACATGTTCCTCCTGCAGGCTTGTGCCGTGAGAGAGACGAGGGTTTTGTTTTCCTCAGATGTGTCATGCCCAGATTCACTCTCAAGCTTCCTTTTCTCATGTTCCCTTCAGTCGCCAGCGTAGTCTCAGAAATCATCACCTGTTGGAAGTGAACTTTATGAAAAGCACTCATCATCTTCATCATCATCATCATATCTGGCAGTGAAGTAGAACTGCACATGACAAAACAGACATTTTGACTAGGCCCACATCTGTGCCTACCAAAAATCTGCTTTTTTTTTTTTTTTACAGAATTTGAATGGCTGTCTTTCACAAATTCATACACTTATATACTTCCTTTTACTTTTTCTTGTCTTATAATGATTTCAGATACAAAAAAGAGCATAGTAGTGCCAGCTTGGTTTAACACTCTTGGCATGTCAGTGCTTTGCATGAATCATTACTAATGCTCATATTTAATTATTGAACTTTGGTACAGATATTGTTTGTGCTATAAATGTGAATATTACTGTGACTTGAGGAGAGGAGTGGAGGAGATTAAACTTACAATTTTACCCATGCAGAAGATAAAATGAACAATACACTTTATTAAAGGAGGGATCTGAGCATGGCGACTAGAGACATACACTGTAAAACAAAAAAAAAGTATTGTGATTTTAACTGTAAAAGACTGTAAAAATGCTACAGTGAAAAATTGTTTAGTGGTAAATAGAAAGTTTCCGTTCTATATAACTGTAATAGACTGTAATAACTGTAATAGATCTAATCATACATTTAATGTAATTTTACAGTAAAATGCCATTAAATTGACAGTTTTTGGAAGTGAAAAAGAACGTCATTGTATAATTTACACTAAAAAAAAAAGTAAATTTACATTCCCAGAATTCCCTCAATTGGTGTCACAATTGATGTATTTTCATAGAAATAACTGTTTTTTTCTAATCAGTTATGTACATTAGGGTTTTATGTTACATCTAATGTTGTTAAATTAATGTTTATTGTCATGTGTGTTATCATGATGGTGTTTAGTGTTTGTGTGAATGACACTGTGGACCTTCTATGTATTAGTATATACATTCTCAGCTTGTGGAAAAGCTGTTTGTGATGAACTTTGGTTCATCATGTGACTCTCTTCACCACTGTGTTTGGTGGTTGTCAGTGTATTATAAAGGTACAAAACAGATATTAGTTCTTCAGTAGATTGGTAAATTAACATTATATCAGTTAATTAAATACTCTATTTTACAGCAAAAATTTTAATCTGTGAAACCTAAAATGTTGCTACCGTATTTTTTTTTTATGGTAAATTTCTGTTTTTAATGGATTTCTTTTTTTTTATTTTATTTTTTTTTACATTGTAGAGATGTCTGCAATCTAGGCTCAAAGGAAAAACATGCCTCAAAACTCCAAAAAATGTACCTGACAATGCACTAGTAAATTTTAGTAAGTAAATTTTATTTATAGAGCACATTTAAATTCAGCTTATACTGACCAAAGTGCTGTACAAAACAATCATAAAATACAATAAATAAAATGAAATAAAATAAAATAAACACAGAAAACAATTACCAATCCATAATCTAGTAATCCAACTAAAATGAAAACTAATGCCAGTGAACTTTTATTTCTTTTCACAAAATTTTTTTTATTACAGGGGTATTATCAGTTAATAAAGACTTATTTTCATGCAGTTTCTGAGTTATAACCTGAAAGCTCCATGTTATTTTTGCTTTTCTGATATTGTAAACTTGCTCAGAAGCTCACCTGGTACACCATTGCACTTACGTGATGCACAAGCAGTGTTGGAGAGTAACTAGTTACAAGTAACGTAATTACGCAATTTAATTACAAAATAAATGTAACTGTAATCAGTTACAGTTACTGAGAAGAAATGTGTAATTAAATTACAGTTACTTAAAGAAAATGTTAACGATTACAAAGGGGGTTACACCTGAATATTTTATGTAAAAAGCTAGGATATGTTGAATAATATCAATTTGTTGCCA
This sequence comes from Anabarilius grahami, assembly GCA_003731715.1. NCBI lineage: Eukaryota > Metazoa > Chordata > Actinopteri > Cypriniformes > Xenocyprididae > Anabarilius > Anabarilius grahami. The sequence goes on along the minus strand of RJVU01008827.1, from coordinate 683,832 downwards.
GTTTTTGCCATTTAAATGGCCTTCTGCCATTTAAAGGACATTTAGTAAAGCGATACTATACTTTTGATTTGCTCTCTTGTTTGAATTTGCAGCGCACTATGTCTGCCAATTACATCGATCCACATTGCCACTGAAAGGTTTATGCTACAACCTGTCTGAGAGTTGCTACCATGGCAAGTGATAAAAATGCATTCCAGTGCTGGAAATTTAAAAATAATTTCATCCAGAAACCAGAAAAGGGCGCAAATATAACAGTTCAGTGCAAAATATGTTTATCAACTATGCTATCGACATCGAAGGTTTCAATCTAATCTGAGGAAGCATCTGCAGGTATGTAAGCCTACAGTTAACTGTAAACAGTCATTAAATAATGTAGGAAAGGTATTGCCAACTCCCGCCTGCCACACCATGCTACTAATGTGTATTCAAGACATATTTTAGCTCTGTATTGCTTGGTGCATGTCCAGTAGTTTATTTAACGATGTTAATCTCCATTCATAACAAATTAGCTAGTCTGCTAGTGTTTCCTGACATAGCTATGCAATGATTTGATTTCAAAAACAGTGTCATAGTTATTAAACTAATTCTTATTATGATTATGATTTTAAATCTGTATTTAACCTCAACGATCTCAAAGTAAAAAGAGGTGCTAAAGTCTAATTTTGTGGTGGTTATGCTTAAAATTAAATTATTATAATCTTTATAATTATAACCACGGGGCAGTCGTGGCCTAATGGATAGAGAGTCGGACTTGTAACCCAAAGGTCATGGGTTCGAGTCTCAGGTCCAGCAGGGATTGTCGGTGAGGGGAGTGAATGTCCAGCGCTCTCCCCACCCTCAATACCACGACTGAGGTGAGACCCTTGAGCAAGGCTACCCCCAACTGCTCCCCGGGCGCCGCAGCAATGGCTGCCCACTGCTCCGGGTGTGTGTTCACGTTGTGTGTGTTCACTGCTGTTTGTGTGCACTTGGATGGGTTAAATGCAGAGCACAAATTCCGAGTATGGGTCACCATACTTGGCCACATGTCACTTCACTTCACTTCACTTAATTCGAATGATGAAGAATTTTGAAAGGCCGGCAAATTAGAAAAGTAATCAAATGTAATCAGTTACATTACTATATTAAAGTAATTGAAATAGTTACACTGCTTATTACATTTAAATTTGTAATCTGTAACCCTCCCAACACTGTGCACAGGTACGTGTCCCGTGAAACACAAGTCCCAATAAAAGAACTCAAAGACTTCTACAGCAAGCTAAAATCTCATGGTTGCTTCAGCAAATGTTTTATCTCACATTTGGGTATGTTTAGGGTTTAGTGTATTTGGTAGGTTATTTTCAAATGCAATAGAGTTTAACCTTTTAGCAGCACTCACCAGACATTTCATTTCCATTCAACTGATGTGATATGTAGAACAACCAACATAATAATCTGTTTTGGGTAAAACTAACACACTTTTATGCCACTCACTGGACATTGAGTATTGAAAATGTGCAAGAATCAACTGAATATAATTTTTGAATATCATGAGCCTGGGTTGACTTCCTGGCATTGTGATGTCAGTTTTGGACAGAAAAAAAACACATTTTCTTCACAAAATGTAAAATGTCTATTTTACTGTCCCCTTGTCATGTAAAGGTATATTTAACATTAGCAAAAAATGTCCGTTGCCAGTAGCCATTGAACTCTCTTTCACATCACCATGCAGATGGGTTACCTCTTAATATGTGCTCCCATTAACATGATACTCACTCGCGGCTGTGTACTGTTTATCTTTTTATATTTGTGCCTGGAAAGTATAAGGTCTCTCTCCTTCATATTTTGCTGATACAGGTATATTTGTACGTTTTGATCATAGCATGGGGAGTTCGTTCACCGCCAAAATTCCTCAACGTCAGGAGAAACAGGAAGCCCAAAACAGGAATCCCGCCACATGCCCTGGCGATGTGCGCTCAGCACGGCAGGTTAATCCTTTCAAATGTTTGAACAGAAATGGCCACCGGGCATCCCCGACTTCAAGACCCAATCTGCACGACTCTTCCGCTGCTAAACTCCTGCCGTCCAACTTGCAGTTCTTCCTGTGTGGCTGCCTGTATGTGGGAAGCGGCCTTGACTTTGATTTTAGAACGCCTGAAACCAACCTGGCACTGAATCAGCTCCTACCACTCACCAGGCTTTCCAGGTTTACACTGGTTAACTTCCTGTGCTCCACACCAGCCTTAAAATGCAAGAGAAAGAGGAAGGAAATAAGAGAGAGATTGTGAAACCACAACACCTTTCCTCAGCCCAATGTTTATGAAATGACTGTGAAAGTGACCTCCAATCATGAAGGAACTGCATGCCTATAGGAAAGACACTACTAATGTGATCTCTGTAATATATCTTTTGTTTTGCAGTCTCCAGGGGGTGGGAGAGATTAGATGGAGTTTTTTTTTTCCTTTTGATTGGATGAATCCCTATAAGTCTCCTGCTTTTCTGATATTTCACCTGAGAGAAAGACCCAATGATCTGCCATGCTGCTCCTCTAGAGATTTTCTCAACAGTGTCACATACTGGTCTCAGATTTGCCAAGATGCCAAGATTTCAAAATCAATAATTTCTCATCAAAAATTAAAGCTATCTTTTATCATATTTCTATAGGAAATACTAAAACATTTCATTAAAAGATGCTATTTAAACAAACTCTGCCCACCATTGTCTGACTGAGCCAGACAAAATTACAAAAGAAATCCCTCTGATAACAGGAACACTGACATGGAGAGTATGGCTAGTGTGGTGAGTGGCGCTACCTTTTGATGTGAATGACCCGAGTTCGAATCCGCCTTTTTCCGAACTCATTCTTCTCCCTTTTTCCAATGTGTATCAGCTCAGAGAAGCTTTAAAGAAAAATTAAGAAAATATTAGAAAATATATTTGTAAATAAAGTTTTTACAGGAATTGAATTGTAGGGGAGGCAATGTTAAGGACAGGTAATGTCCCATTAAAGCAGCATCCATTTATGATTTAAATCAAATCAAATATACTGAACATGCTGTATACTGCGTACTGTTTTATAATGTACTACAATATACTGAGGTGTATTGTATTGCAATATATAAACTCGCATTTCTGACTTCTTTTCTCAGAATTGTGAGATATAAACTCACAATGGCAAGTTATAAAGTCCAATTCTGAGGATGAAAAGACTGACATTTTTCTCAGAATTGTGATATCTCACAACTTCTGACTTTATAACTCGCAATACTGATTTTATAACTCGCAATTGCGAGTTTATATCACAGAATTGTGAGATAAAAAGTTGACATTACCTTTTTTATTTTTTATTCAGTGGCAGAAACAAGCATCCATAGGTGGCTATCACACAATGTCTCAAAGACAATGTCTGGCTCATGTGGGGTTAAATCCAGACCACATCATTCCAGACCTGTTTCCCTCATTTAATCTCTGTACTGTTGCTTTCATTAAAAAAACAAAACAGAAAAAGGTTTGTCATGCAAAGCTGAAATTAGTAAACATGTGACCTGATAAATTTATTAAGTAAATGCTCTTTTTCTGTGGGAATAGGACATATAAGCAGTCCATGAACAAAGCGATAGGGATTCTGGTCCACTCCAGGCCTGAGGGCCTTGGAATTTGGCTTACAAATGATCTGCTCGATTATAATTGCAGCCTTTGTCTTTTTTGCTACAATATAATTGTGGCAGTGGTGGCTACAAATGCCATGGTGGTTTCTGTGGCAAAGGAGTCTGGGTATGGATGCGTAAGGAGCTGTTTCATTGCCAGGAAGGAGAAAAGCTGAGATAAATAGAGAGGAATGGCCATCAGAGTGGATGATGGTGAAATCGACAGTAAACCTTAGTAACCTCACTGAGGTATTAGATCACCACACTGTGGCCTTGGAAAACATGTTGTATGCAATGACGTTAACTGATGACACTCCATCTTCCTCAGTTTATCTTTTCCAGTCTGTATTTTACTGTGGTAAAGTCACTGGTGATTCACCAGTGGTGTTTTTTAAAGAGCAATTTGTTTATGGTCACTCTGTGATCGTTTGGTCCAGACATTTTTGCAATACATTTTTGAACTGATTGTTGCCATTTTTCCTAAGTGCAGAAGCAGATTTTCATTCTTAAAGTCATCATGACATCAATGTGGACAATTCTTATAGTGTTTATTATGAATGATTTACCTGTGCACATCATTAAAAAAAATATGTGCCCTCGTTCACCCAAAAAATGAAAAAAAAAGTAATCATTTACTCACCTTTATGTCATTCCAAACCCGTAAGACTTTCTTTCATCTTTGCAACACAAATTAAGATATTTCAATGAAATCTGAGAGCTTTCTGTCCCTCCATTGACAGCTATGCAACTACCACTTTGATGCTTCAATGGAGGGACAGAAACATCTAAACAAAAGAAAAATATCCTTGATAATAGCCTTGGTTAATTTTTGTTACACCATTGGGAAACTGTGTTTTGTTTTAAGCATAAAACTCATAAAATGTTGTTTGATTTATGCATAAAACAAGAAAAATAAAATTAATCCAAGATAAATTTTCTGAAATCTCTCTTATCTTGATTTTGTCATCTCAACTAAATATATATTTTTATATTTTTTACTTGAAACATAAGATAAAAATAATGATTAGGCTATTTAGGTGTTTTAGGCTATTTAGTTTTTTTTTTTTTTTTACTTTATAGTCACAATCTAGTTGTTGTATGGATAAAGCAACCTGGACATGCTGTCAAATATCTCCTTTTCTGATCTATAGAAAATCTCATTTTTGAAATGCCATTAAATGCAAAAAATTGCATTTTTGAGTGAATTATTATTTTGGAATGATGGATAAACATCTTTTCCCCAAACTGCTTATCCTCCTTTAAGTGTTTATGTTTTTCATCAAACAACTTAGTTTAAACATTTTAAACTTCTTTTAAACCACATGAAATTAAATCAAGTTATGTGACTTTCACATGGGGTTTTTAAAAAGCAATCAATATAGTATTTTTTTTTTTTTTTTGTCTTAGAAAGTATTACGGTAATATACAGCACTGATGGTCTGAAAGAACACAGATATGTCTTTAAATAAGAATTAATCAGCCTTTTAACACATATTAATATATTGAAAGTTTAACTCTCTTATATTTGCACATTAGTGTGATTTTGGCATCTCCCGATCATGCAATACATGCTACATGTACAGTATATGCTGGATGAGGAATGAAAGATGGAAGAGAGAAAAAAAGGATGGAAGCTAATTTTTTTCACCTCCCTCTCGTAAAATTTGTAAATGGGGAGTGTATGAAAGCATCCCGGGATGGCGAGGCCCAGGGCTATTATTCCCACATTAATTTTTCTATTTGAATTCAAGCCTCACTGAGAAAGACTACAGGAGGGGCTGATGGGACACAGGGAATTACAGGCTTTCTGTGATAGGGGGCTGCAGAGGCCTTAATGCCCAACAGGGGAGGCAATTTCACTTCCCAAAACACCATCTAACTATGTCTTTCACGTCTGCCTCCTACTAAAACCTGTTTTAAGGTGAAATTCTCTCCCCCTCCCTCATCCCCAAGCCTGCCAGCTCCTCCAGTCCGCCTCCCAGCCATCCTCAACCTCCGCACCGCCTCTGGACGTCTTCCGGTTAATTAGGAACCAGAACATCTATTTTATAAAAATATTTGTGCTTTTCGCTCTTTCAAACGCTGCGTGCTGCTGTTCTGATTAGTAATAGGAATCATAAGGAATTTCCAGTTAGCAGGCCCATTCCATCAATGATTCTTATTGTACTTGAAGAATAATTGGTCTTAAGTGCTGAACAAATATGCTGAAAAAAATTAATTAATTCATTCATTCATTTATGACAAAACTTGATTGTGTTTGCATTAAACTTCGGCACTGTTTGTCACTGCTGTGAAATTAAACCACTATTAAAATATCTCAATACAACCAGACTAACTTAGGCAATAGCCCTCCATTACACTTAACAACAAGCAAGCTAGCCTGGCATTGATGAAAAATTGCATCTGCAAGGTTTGAAATGCCACCAAAATTAATGAAAATGTCCCCAAAATTCAAGATATGAATTGCCCTTGTATGAGTGTATTATGTTTATTGTGTTTATATCTTAATATAGTTAAGCAATATCACACAAGCAAGAGTGATATTTTCTCAAATATCAGCATGATTACAAATGTGATATTCATTTTATACAACAGTTCAATAAAAAAGTTGATTATATTGAATTGATCATTTTTAAACTCAACTTTGTCAATTTTTACTGTATTTGCTCTATTTTGAAAAGGAAACACAACAGCAGTGTTTTATTCTTGAATGTTTCATCATTTTTGAACAAATCAGTTGAGTCAATGATTCAATGACCCATTCATCAGTAGACAAGTCTTTAGACATGTGCATCTTACATGAATGAATCAACCAGTTTGAAATTGTTTGAATGAATAATTCTATGATTCACTTATTATGACTCGCAGCCACCTACTGGCAGTTTCATATATAATAGTATCATTTCATTTTTCCCAACATTTCATATTTGTAAATTCAAACTTATATTTAAAAAATTAATCTCATAACATTATTTAGGCAATTGTAATTACAGTGTAAATGGATTTTAATAAATGGTAAGATGGATTTTGTTGATACTGATTTCATTGAATTGGTATAACAGAGCTATAGTGTATGGTGTTAAATAGTGTAATTAAAAGATTATCAACAATATGTAACTTTACTTTTTATAAATAATTTTAAGAGGGGTGCTCTTTTTTCACTTAAAGGGTTAGTTCACCCAAAAATGAAAATTCTGTTATTAATTACTCATCCTCATGTCGTTCCACACCCCTAAGACCTTTGTTCGTCTTCAGAACACAAATTAAAATATTTTGATCAAATCCGATGGCTCAGTGAGGCCTCCATTGCCAGCAAGATAATTAACACTTTCAAATGCCCAAAAAGGTACTAAAGACATATTTAAAACGATTCATGTGACTACAGTGTTTCAACCTAATGTTATGAAGCGACAAGAATACTTTTTGTGCGCCAGAAATACAAAATAACAGCTTCATTCAAAGGTATCTAGTGATGGGCGATTTCAAACACTGCTTCATGAAGCTTCGAAGCTTTACGAATCTTTTGTTTCAAATCAGTGGTTCGGAGCGTGTATCAAACTGCCAAAGTCACGCCCCCCAGTGGTGAACCATTGAAATTTCGAAACTTTTCGAAACACTTATGACGTAACGAAGCCTCGTTTACTGAAATCACATGACTTTGGCAGTTTGATACATGCTCCGAACCACTGATGCTAAACTAAAGATTTGTAAAGCTTCGAAGCTTCATGAAGCAGTGTTTTGAAATCGCATCACTAGATATTGTTAAATAAAGTTGTTGTTTTTTTTGGTGGGGGGGTTTTGGGTTTTTTTCACAAAAAATATTCTCATCGCTTCATAACATTAAGGTTGAACCATGAACATGAACTGTTTTAAACTGTTTTAAATATGTCTTTAGTACCTTTTTGGGCATTTTAAAGTGTTAATTATCTTGCTGTCAATGGAGGCCTCACTGAGCCATCGGATTTTATCAAAAAATACCTTAATTTGTGTTCCGAAGATGAACAAAGGTCTTACGGGTGTGGAACAACATGAGGGTGAGTAATTAATGACAGAATTTTCATTTTTGGGTGAGCAAACCCTTTAAATACCTGCCCCCCAAAATGTCTGTGCACGGCCCTGCAGTTCATGACTGGAATCAATTTGTGAATCGTTCTATACTGAGATCGATATTGAGATCGAGTCAACTAGATCATCCATTGTGAAGGCCTCATCGACACGACAGCCAGTGCCACAGTTCCTCAACAGACCGTCCATATCGGCGTGATGAATACAATCCTCAACTGGACCACAACGTAGCCCTGAAGTATCAGCAGAGATCGAGTCAGCTAGATCATCCATTGTGAAGGCCTCATCGACACGACAGCCAGTAGCACAGTTCCTCAACAAACCGTCCATACCGGCATGATGAATACGATCCTCAACCGGATGGAACTGGAATAAATGCTTTGAATGTTGCGATCCTATCAGACTTATGATAGCAACCTGAATCGTAACAAAGCACTGTTCGCCAGAGGAGAACTGGCCCCCCGACTAAGCCTGGTTTCTCCCAAGGTTTTTTTCTCCATTTTAACACCTATTTGCCACCTGATGTCACCTGTTGGAGTTTGGGTTCCTTGCCGCTGTCGCCTTTGGCTTGCTTAGTTGGGGACACTTGACATTTGACTTGACATTCAATATTCAACAGTATTTTTGACATTTAATCAACAGTGCTTCTGATCTGCCTGCATTGACACCATTCTTTAAGAGCTGCTGTGCAGCCAAAATTATATACCAGTTATCACTTTAAAGCTGCTTTGACACAATCTGCATTGTAAAAAGCGCTATATAAATAAAGGTGACTTGACTTGACTATACTGTCAAACTTACAACTCAGCAGCTGTAAATCATAGTTCCTTTTGATGTGGCACTGTAGATTCAATAGTGGTGCAGTAAATACTGTCAGATGATTTAGTATGGATGTTCCATCCACACTGGAGAATAATGGAAACATTCATGATCTGTTAACCGAATATGAAAATCATTCAGTTCCAGTATTTTTATTTTATTTTATTTTATTCTATTTTTTTAAATGGATTTGAATAAGAACCAGTTGAGTCTACTGCTTTGACAGTGATTTCTGGCATGTGTGACGTGAGAAAGCACAGTGTGGAAATAGAGAGGGAATCAATCACTAGTGCCATAAAACAGGTTTGTTTAGTGTAATGTTGTTCTGGCTGTCATAAACCAGGTTAGTGTGGACACATCGCAACCAGTGATTGATGACACTCAGCTTCTGAAACTTATGCCTTAGGTACATTGGGTGCATCATCTTCTTTCTGCATGGAACAGAAGTTATAAACACACACACACACACACACATGCATGCATGTCATGGACTAGCACCCATTCAGTTACACTTATCACCAACAAGAACCCAAAAAGGAAGTTGCTTACAATGCCTTGAGAACACACACACCACACAATAAGTAACCCATCTGAACACACACAAATACTCTCTCATCATTTCTATTTAGACCTCCCGTTTCTCTTTGATTTCAATCACTGGTGTGTCTCCTGCCTCTGTTTTTTATTCTTTAGGGAAAAAAGTCGCAGTTAGCTCATCTGTCAATCAAAGCACATAAGTTGTCTGTTACACGCCATACACCTCCACAAGCTCACGGCTCAATTATTAACGGGCAGGTACTAAGGCAAACTGCTGACGGGACGCCCCCTCTTGACAGCTCATTTGAAAGACAATGGCCCCATGCCCCCTCCACCCCCCACTTAACTTGTCAAAGCAGTGAAAGCACCTTGAATCTGCCTGGCGTGACGTCAATTACCAAGCCATTAGAGAGAGGGATATCACAATTTAAGAGAGAGATTTTACTTCTTTCTCAACAACATACAGCATTACTGTTGAAATGCGGGTATAGATACTCAAGAGATGGGGGTCTGCCAAATGCCAAATTATCAATATTATAATAAGTATTTTAAAGAAAATTAGTTGTTTTTTTAAAATTCCCTATGACTAAATGTAAAATCTACACCTTTAAATATGAAATGATTATGATGATCGATAACTGATTATTATACCAATGTATCAAATGTTTCTAATTACAACTTCTACAGTATTTTACCACCTGTTTTGGGTTAGTGGTTATCATTATCCTTGTGAAAAATAAGTGCGCTTAATGTATTGAATGTGCACTTGTAGTGAACTTCAAATCTTAAAAGTATATTTACAAATAAAATAAAAACCGTACTTGCAAATAACATATCAATTAGATAAAAGTCCATTTAAGTGTACTTAACTATGTTTGTTAAAACTTAACTACACAGTGCACTTGGTAATAATGTCAAATAAATGTTTCACTTTAAACGACATATTTATTCATTATATTTTGATAGTCTTTTGTCATGCTTTAAAGAATTAATCTTGTTTTGATGTGTTGACTAACATACTAAAGCACATCCAAAGTGATTATTATAATTATAATTTCAAGTGTGGTGTGTTTGATATAATATTAAAAGTTAATATATTTTAAATGTAACAAAATGTGTAATTACAAATATATTAAATACATAACATACAGGTTTCAATAGAAATGACATTAAAGTATATTTTAGTATACCATAAATGCTTTTCAGTATATCAGCAGTACACTTGAACCATGTTTAAAAGACAATAGAACTATGAGATTAATTGCATTTAATATAAATTTAAACTATAATACATTTTAATTTATTTGTAGGTATTATGTGTCCGAAAACATTACATTCAGTTCGCACTTAAGTCAGTTTTGCCTCTTTGTCACCACCTCTGTTCGAAACCTCCAATTGCAGTCATTTGCAGAATTATCATCTTTACGTGGGCTGTGCATTGGCATGGCTCATATCACATCAAACCGTGCTAATTATTATTATTGTTATATTTTGTTCTCAAATTGTTAATGTTAACAACATCAGCATTGTGTGGCAATGAGCATTTAGTGTGTATTAGCGTTACCTGTAGATTTCAATTTCTGTAGTCTAATCTTTAATTGTCCATTTGTCATATCATACAATCCGCCATCAAAATGATGAGTTTAATTATTCCAGCTGCTGTGAGAAAAGGCTATGAATGATCCGTCACGTGCAGCATCCTCACATGATATAGCCTACTAGCTGGGACTCGTTTTTTATGTAAACAGACGTGACATAATGACACAAAAACGAACGATTTGTCTACGGAACGATTTTTCTACGGAAACCCACCAGTACCACTTGAATTAGCAACATTATCACAAGCTTACTGTTGTGAATCGGGCTAAGGTAAGGCGATAGTTTTGAACACTGGCTGGTTATGTACTTGCTCAAATTTTTTTTATAATTTTTAACTGAAAAAAGTTATGGACAGCAGCTTTAAGTATATTCTTTTAAAGTGTGTTATTTCTATATTCTTTTTAAAAGTACTGAGGTGTACTTCTTTTTCATAAGGGTATATTTATGACAAAGCAGATTTAATTTATTTTATACATACGATCTGTAAAATATACAGTCACCCCAATGTCATCCTATAAACGCTGTCACTTTATTCCTAATGGTAAGATTCTGGCAACTGCAGCTGCCAATTCTGAACTATAAATTTGACAAAACATTTTTCACAGTGCTGAAGACTAATATCAATAAGAACTGAACTGCCAATTTTGTTGTGCAAATCTTTGTTTCTTTTAAATTACAGTCTATAGTTGTCATGTAGGTCTTTTTGGATCCTGAGTGACAGCTGTGACATTCTGACAGAGGATTGTGACAGATATGACTGTTGTGCGATCAAAGATCGCTTACGTACGGCTGCAAGTGTCATTTAGGCCTTGTGATACTGATGAAATCCTCCAGTTTCCTCAATCTAAAAAGAACTAATCAAAAAAGTTCTTGAATATCCCTTTTACATGTCGTTTGTCATAGAACAAAAATGAAGCAACGGTGTTCCATGACTGCAGCAAATTTCTCTACAGCACTTTTCCTCAATGGTGTATCTGCTTTACATTCTGATGAAAGATACAAATAGCTGGTATGATCAACGGTGTCCCTCAAGGGTGTAAATCGTGAAACAAACTGTCACGTCACAATAACGAACCGCCCCAGAGCACTTCGACTGAACATCTCCATTCCACTCTCTCTGAGCTCAGCTGTCTACAGTGGAGCTTCTTTCCCTTCTTTTGAGAAGAGACGACGCAGGCAGATCTGTCATTCCTCTTTTCTTTACTGCTGCCACACACCTTCCTCCTCTCGTATCTGCTCAATAATTAACTAGGCAGGTAGTGAGTCGTTGAGATGAAGCGCGGGTGGCCAAGGGTTGACGGCTTTGAAGAAGGGTAGGCACGAGTGTTGATTTTTGATTGAGGTAGTTTGACGGTTTGACAGAGCCGTCATTAGAAAGATCAACGTGGGCGTTATTACGCTTTATTATGGGTGTCACATTAGCAGATATAGGCTTTATTCTGACTGGCAGTAAAAATCTGACTTTTGGCATATCTGAATCCATTTAGTTTTTAGTCTGGACCAGTTGTTCCCAACCTTGGTCCTGGAGTATCCCTAGCAGTACACATTCTAGACTTCTCTCTTATCTAACACACCCATTGCGGGATCTGGATTTTCTACTAACAAGCTGAGGAGTTTAGTTGGATTTAATTAAGGAAATATGCAAAATGTGGAGAGTTTGGGGAACTTCAGGTCCAGGGTTGGGAACATCACATGAAATCCAAATGAAAACCAAAAACTGTATCCATAAGTGGTTTGAAATCAATTTAGTGCATGTCAGTCTGAACTGTCGAAAATTCTTTTTTTCGTCCTCTCTGACAGCTAGACCAGTCTTCAAGCAGAAGTAACTGGATGAAATATTCTGAATGATGTCAATCCACAATCTGGCTTGTGATGCAACCTGGAATCATAACCACAGCATGCTGGTTCTTTTGGCCAGAGGAGAACTGGCCCTCCGACTGAGCCTGGTTTCAAGGTTTTTTTCTCCATTCATATTACCTGATAGCGTTTGGATTCCTTGCCACTGTCCTTTTGGCTTGCTTAGTTGGGGACACTTAATATTCAGCAATATTACTAATTTGAATGCACTGACATCGGATGAGAACTGAACTGAGCTGGATGATGACATCACTGTTTTCTCCAGAGCTGCTTTATAGTTGAGTTGAATTTATTTCATATTTGATGATCTTTACACAGTTATTGAACAGAACTGAATCAACACTGATTTAATCAATGGCGCTATTTTCTTTTCAGAGCTGCTTAAAGGATTTAAAATGAAAATTACCCAAATAATTAGTCACCCTCAAGCCATCCTAGGTGTACTGTATATGATTTTCTTCTTTCTGATTAACAAAATCAGAGTTAATTAATAAATATCCTGACACATCCAAGCTTTATAATGAAAAAAGTCCATCCATCGATCATAAACGTACTCCACACGGCTCCAGGGGGGCTAATAAAGGCCTTCTGAAGCGAAGTGATGCGTTTGTGTAAGAAAAAACAATCCATATTTAACAAGTTATAAAGTAAAATGTCTAGCTTCCACCAGACCGCCTTCTGTATTCCTCTTACGAAGAAAGTGTAAAACTCTCACAGTTCAAAACACTTAAAATACATCTTACGTCTTCCCTATTCAACTTACGAAAAAAGTGTAACTGACGTGACCATGTGGAGTGTGTTTATAATGGATGGATGAACTTTCTTCAGCTTCATACTTGTTGGTTCCGTTCACTGCCATTATAAAGCTTGAATGCTTTAGGATATATTAATATAACTCAGACTGTGTTCATTAGAAAGAAGAAAGTCATATACACCTAGGATGGCTTGAGGGTGAGTAAAGCTTAGGGTAATTTTCATTTTAAAGTGAACTAATCCTTTAACAGAAGAATTGAATTCCGTTTGCATCATTTAATCATTATTTTCCGGTTTATCCCTGTAAAGCTGCTGTGAAACAATCTGTATTGTATAAAGCTATATAAAGGTGAAACTACTCTCACTGGTTTCTTGGCATTAAGCTGATGCTTCACCACTATAGCAACCAGTGTAGATTAAATGGATTCTGATTACACAGTCTGAAAAATAAAAACTGATTTTTTTTTTTGCCAAATGTGGACTATGAGTCCTAAAGATTACATTTGAAAACCGAGTTGTTAACGGAGTTTAAATGAACGATTTCTGCTCTCAAATCTATCTTTCTGCATGGTGCTCTTTGATGAGAGTTCTGTCATGCTCTTTCAGTTTAGCTGGGGTACCCGGCTAAACATTAACACCGCTCTTGCCCCTCCAGGCGGAGGACACCCTTACCCAGGTGGAGGGACAATAACGGGGAGCACTCTTCATTGCCCTGCATTTATTTGTACCATCAGCAAATTCTTTCCTTTCTTTGACATCTTTATGGCCATGTTTTTCAGCCCTCCCTCATACAATTCTTTCTTTTCTGTCTTTTCTTACCCAAACTTGTCTCTCATGTGCACATTTTTGACATTCCCTGTCATGGGTTTCTCAGGGAGAGTTCTAGAAGAGGGGAAAACAGGCACAGCTTTAAAGTTTTCCCGTAATGGCCGAGCGGGCCGAGGGGAAGCATGTTCCCGGAGGGACAGAAAGACAGGAAGGAGTTCTGGCACAGGCTCTGGGTCAGAGGACAGCAGGGAAACGGTCAGGACATCATGTGAGGACACACCACGCAACACACAACAGCCATTACCCATTACACACGGCTTATTTATTCATTCATTAATGTGTGTATTAGTGTCAGAGATTAATGGACTTGTTTACTGCATTTGAGGTTAATTCTATAACAGAAGATTGCCCTTTGGACTGTGGATTTGCCCCTGCAAAAAAGTACTAAAGTGCAGTGGTACCATGGTAAAGTGATTGTATCAGATATTTGTACCATGTTACGTTGATTTAAACTGAATGATTACCATATTCATGTACCATGGTATTTACATGGCACTCCAAAGCAGGGGTGCCGAAAAACGGGGGACAACTAGACCTTTTGTTCCAGACTTGAGGGGTCCTGAAAGGTGAAGTGTGGGCCCAGAAAATGATCACTATTTCAATCGAGGGGGACAGTTTTGTACTAAATCCAAGAATTGCTTACTGTGGCCTTGTTCCAAAGTACTTCAAAGAATACCACAGTATTACTACAATCCATAAATCACAGTAATACAATGTTTTTTTTTTGGTAACACTTCAGTATAGGGAACACATATTCTCTATTAACTTCGACTTTTCCCTCAATAAACTCCTCATTTACTACTTATTAATAGTTAGTAAGGTAGTTGTTAAGTTTAGGTATTGGGTAGGATTAAGAATGTAAGGTCATGCAGAATAAGGCATTAATATGTGCTTACTAAGTACTAATAAACAGCCAATATTCTAGTAATATGCATGCTAATAAGCAAATAGCTAAAAGACCCTAAAATGAAGTGTTACCGTCTGTTTACCAAACATTCCTTTTGCCATTAATTGTAATAAGGCTGGCATGCTCCACACAGAGATCTGATGTCATCATCATCGAGTCCATCTGGAATTACATTCAAAAACTGAGACAGACTAAATCCAGAAAAACTGCGGCAACGTCTCCAAGACGCTTGAAATATCCATCAGATCTCCGTGTGGAGCACACTGGCTGTTGTCAGACTCCTTGTGCATATATAAATTTCACTGGATTATTACAAAAAATGGCAAAAGGAATGTTTGGAAATGTAAACTGATATTTCCTACTGACACACTACAGCAAAAGATATAAAAAAACTTTTTTTTTTTTGTGAAAATACTAAAATGCCTAAGACTTTTGCACGGTACTATATATAACAAGGACACTGCATTAAAAGTGATACCATTATTTCTCTGTTATATTGACAGAGAATCTATTTTCATCTATAAACATTTATATGTTGTCACCCACTAAATGTCAAAATCATAAAATATTGTCATACTACCTAAAATGTTTTCACTTTTCTTGATTGTTGTTATTATTATTATTAAATATATTTTCTCCACATGGTTTTAATCTACACCCTTGAGCATATACATTTTATTTAGTGTGTTTAACATGTCAGAATTCTGTGTAAACGCTCTCCTCTGCGCAGCTTCATGCTGTCAGTCAGACACATCCTCCCTTTCACTTCTCTTCTATTGAATTATTAACTGCAGCTCAGGGGACTGAATGCTTTGTGCTGAGTGGACAGAGAGAAGATCCGGCTCCACATTGCCTCTGTTTAGGAAGTCCGGCCATTCTGAGGAGGATTATGTAGACCGTCCCCCGCAGAAACCCCCCCTACCCATTACACCTCTGTCTGTCTGTCTGTCTCTACCTATCTGTCTGCCTATCTATCTATCTGCCTATCTATCTATCTATCTATCTAGGTCAGGACATTAATTGTAAATACAGTGAGTATAATCAGTCATCACTCATTTACTCTATTGTCTCCCATCATGTTTAATGACGCATCTCCACTTATATGGGGAGAGTATAGCCTTGCACTCATATATCCGGAGGAACATCAATTTCTAGGTAATTTTTGTCTAAACAATTCAGAAAAAGGAAGCATTTCTCATCCACACAAATGGCAGGAAACCCTTTTTGTTCTTTGTGCATGGCTTTTTGCTCTCAAGGCAAATTTGTGGTACACTTGATAACCTGAAGGGGCAGATATATGGTTTAATGAGGTGTTCATGCTTGAGAAAAATAGGTCTTACAATTGTTTATATGCAGCATAATTCCACCCTATACTCCATTATATAGAATGGATTATAGAAAGATTTTAAATACATGACATCTATCGCATACTGGACTAGACTTACAATTACATTACTCCTTTTTCTTTTTTTCTTCTTCTCTATATTACATTTAAGTGCAATGTTTGTTAATAAGCAATATTATGTATTAAGTGGAGTTCGTATTTAATATTCCATTTAATTGACTAAACTAATTCTAAACTAATTGCTTTATTTTGCTACTTTTTGTTGCTGATCACTGTGTTTACTGTATATGCATGGCCACCAAATCGGGTATGTTGGGCTTTTGGACATGGTAATGTGTCTTAAAGTTTGTTTTTTTTTGGGGGGGGGGGACTGTATTTGGTATCCGTATGCTGTTAATTACTACAATGCAATGCCTGTATGTGTAAATATGCAATGTAGGAACACCTTATAATGTCGACAAATTCCTTGGCTCAGGCACACTTGGCCAATAAAGCTGACTCAATTCAGTTCAATATTCCTCATTTTTAAATGTAAGTAATTCTCATTATTCTCAATAATGGTTTGCATTAGATTTTAATAATACTGTAGTGAAAATCTTATTATAACATTTTGATTACATATAATAGTAGTATTTGTTTTTCATATTACACTAATGAGTTTTTTTTTGTCCCCATTACAGGTAATTTTTGAGTGAAATATGACCTGGACATGTTCTTGACAGGCTTTGTGACATACACCCACATAAGGTGGAAGTTTATGTCAATATGTAGGGTGGTCTTTATTTTACATACAGCTCAAGTTGCGTCATAGTCAATGAGGATTGATAGAAAATATACCCACAATTCCACAGTGCAGTAATGGAACTGCCACGGGCCCTCTCGCCGGGCTGCCGCCCCCTCACCGGTCTGACGGTGTCCCCATGGAGGCTTCCTTAACCCCCCCTATTCAATCAATGATTAACCCCAGCAGTAATCAATGATTCTGCTGACCGTGATACATTACTGGAGTCTTGCAGCTGCCATGTATAGGAAGCGTCTACTCTTTGCATCGAGTGACGAAGCACATCCTATTCTGTCACACACACACTCACTCCCCCCTCCCACCTCTGTGTACCTGAATGCCAACACACTCAGTGACAGGGGGTTCCCCTCCTTTCTGGCCAGCTACGGTTCAGGATTGTGTGGGTGTTGGAATGAATCTTGTTTAAAAAGAAATGGCAATACAGAGGCAAAAAGAAAAAAAGAGGAAAAGACGAAAATTCTCACGACCCAAATCAACAGAGAAAAGATTGAGGATTCCCCCACTCCTATTATATAACTGAAACATATATACTGCCCGGCCAAAAAAAAAAGAAAAAAAGTCGCTGTTTAGATTTTAATAGGCAAATACTTAAGAATCTATGAATGGATCATTATTACAGTGATTATTATGTTTCTAGCATGTTATATGTTTGGCAACGGTTCTTTTAACCCTTAAAGATGGAGTGTGTAGCTATTCAATTCTTAAACAACCATGTAGGAAGACACATCATGGCCATATTCCAGGATGACAAAGTCAAGATTCACCAGGGTTAAAGTTGTGAAAGAATGATTCAGAGAGTATGAAGAATCATCACACATGAATTGGCACCGCTGAGTCCAGACCTTAATTTCATTGAAAGTCTTTGGGATGTGCTGGAGGAGACTTTACAGAGTGCTCACCTCTTGCATTGTCAATACAAGATCTTGACCAAAATTGTATGCACCCTCTTGATGGAAATAACATCACAACATTTATTTCCATCGAGAGGTGCATCATTTTTTGGTCAAGATCTTGTATTGACAATGCAAGAGGTGAGCACTCTGTAAAGTCTCCTCCAGTACATCCCAAAAACTTACACTGAGGTTAAGGTCAGTGCCAATTCATGTGTGAAAATGATTCTTCATGCTCCCTCCCAACAATTCTTTCACAGTTTGAGCCTGATGAATCTTGACGTTGTCATCCTGGAATATGACCATGATACAACTTAATACATGGTTGTTTAAGAAATGAAAAGCTACACACTCCATCTTTTAGGGTTGAAAGAACCGTTGCCAAACATATAACATGCTAGACAAATAATAATCACTGTAGTAATGATTCATCAATAGACTCTTAAGTATTTGCCTATTAAAATCCAAACAGCGACCGGGCAGTGTATATATATATACAGTGCTCAGCGTAAATGAGTACACCCCCTTTGAAAAGTAACATTTTAAACAATATCTCAATGAACACAAAAACAATTTCCAAAATGTTGACAAGACTAAGTTTAATATAACATCTGTTTAACTTATTACATGAAAGTAAGGTTAATAATATAACTTAGATTACACATTTTTTCAGTTTTAATCAAATTAGGGTGATGCAAAAATGAGTACACCCCACAACAAATTCTACTACATCTAGTAGTTTGTATGGCCTCCATGATTTTTAATGATAGCACCAAGTCTTCTATGAACAAGTTAGTGACATTTTGCAACATCTATCTTTTTCCATTCTTCAAGAATGACCTCTTTTAGAGACTGGATGCTGGATGGAAAGTGATGCTCAACTTGTCTCTTCAGAATTAACTAACATAAAACTAACATTTTTAAATGTTACGACTTGTTTCAGAACTTTCAGAGAACATTCAAAAGTAGCATTCCCATATTGTTTGAGGAATGATAAAACAGGATGTTCCCTTGCCATTCACATCACCAAGAAAAAATAAAAAATTTAAACATTTTAAAAACTGGACATCAGAGAATATTCAGAAATAAGGTTTTGGCAACATTAGCAAAACGTTCTTAGAATAAGTACTGATAGCTATGTCACAGAAACTAATAATTTTATTTTAGAATGTGAACAGCTCAGAATTGAATCTTTGAATTTTCGTAATTACAAAGTGAATTCCAATGAGATGTAAATACAGCATTTCAAATTTACCACCATACTGTTTGATTATCATATTCATATACCAAGGAACGTATATATTATACTTCGAGTTACTTCAAAGCATGTTATGTTATGGCCATCAGTACAGTGGTACTTTCTCTGGGTATAAATAGAATTTTCTTTCTACCTTTGCCAATTGTTTACCAGTGTAAATGTTTGCTTATCCTCCTGATGGATACTGGAGATTGTAGGTTAATTTTCAGACTAATTGACTTTGACCTTATTGAATGCTTGATCGTCCAAATTATCCTGTAACCCTGCGTTTTGGCTCACTCACTTCAGGGGGTGAAGGTCAGTTGGACACTGTCCAGTGACTTGAGAACAGGGATGTCATTAGTCCATGCACAGTTTAAATGAGCAATAAAATGCATGTTTGCCTGTAAGTGTCCCAGTGGTGTGTGAGTGTGTGTAAAAGAAAGAGAATGAGACAATATGCTGATGTCAGTAATTTGTCACGGTGGTTAACTTCGTCCCTCTGGTGAAACAAAGGACTGTATTACTCAGTACAAACTACAGCTCTGATGAAATCAGTTAATTATATGATATAATGAGTTAATCATATGATGATGAAGGCTATACATTTATGCGAAATGCCTGCTGTACACCACATGCAATTTTACAATGATTCCAAGAAGAGGTCTGAAAATGAAAAAGCTTAACTTGAGCTTATGTAATGATGTTGTAAGTGGAGATAATTGATGTTTTACACAGCTTCCTCTCTCTCTCTTTCTGGCTCAGTTGAGGGTACTGAATCATTAACCTGCCTTGCTCTGTGTTCTGTATGGATGGCCAGTGAAACCATTGTGCGTCCTGTCATCTACAGGAAGTGAGGATTTCCCCCTGCTGTCAGAGAGCTGATGTGTCATGCTCTCCCTCTCTGTCTTTTTTTCTGTCGGCTTATCTTTTAGTCTTCCCTAATGGAATGGAATGCTCAAATTATAATACAGCTTAATAAAAGATAATACAATCAAGTTATACTTAATGCTTATACTTGAATTGGCAACTACTGAGATCTTATTATGAGGGCTGAAGTGAAATATGGCTATCATACAAGGAGGCTTTTCATGTAACACACATTGATTCTCCTAAACCCACTTCAACAGCAGCGTGCGTTCCTGTGGGCCGGGTCTCTGTGTACTGTATGCTGGGGAATGCCGCACTGATTGAGATGCAGATCTCTAAGGGCAGTGAGATCCCCAGCTGCCCCATGCTGTGCGTTGGTTAAAGTATTAACCCAGACCCATTAGTCAATATTGCTGACTGCAGTGTAAGGCACAAGGGATCAAAGTTATCATGTTAGGGGGAAGAAGCCCCATTCAGGGTTTCCCATATAACCTGTCCACTCCGTCATGTTCGCTCTATTCAAAAGAGCTGACTAGAGCGGCTCTCATTCCCACTCACCCACCCACTCCTCTACACCCCTCTCCTCCGCTCATTTTTCATTTGCCCTCTTCCTCTTGCCTTCCCCAATTTGGCCCTCTTTTGCCATCGTGTTTTCTTCAAAGAGTTTTAGTGATTTCTTGGTAACATTTCTAAAAGGAAATTAAGACTTCAGATGCAAAAGCCTCTAAGTGCCATCTGAAATTTTCTTCTAAAATGAGCATTTTTATCAAGCTTGTATGTTTATGTTCAGTTATTTCACTTTAATGTCAATGAAAATGACCTATTAATTGCCATTAAAGTGAAATTACTGAATCTAAACATACAAGCTTGATAAAAATGCTCATTTTAGAAGAAAATTTTAGACGGCACTTAGAGGCTTTTGGATCTGAAGTCTTCAAATGTACTTTCATACATTTATGTTTACCAGCCATGGTTTTTAGCAGCAATGGTCTTTCTGGTGACACTGGTTGAGGATGCAGGGTCCAAATTGTCAAATGAACACTCACCAAGTGCCAAATGCAAAAATAATTGGCGAAATTTATAATTTATTTAACTGCAATAGCACTGTTCAAGCATGACATCCCTTTTAGGCAAATCCAGAATGCTAATTTGTCATTGGTTCTCTTTGGAACAGTGCTTTTTGATTTAGTAAAACAAGATATTTCATCCAACTTTCAAGAATTTCAACTGATATCTTGTGGTATTGTAGTTTTTATTTAGTTAGTTGCATTTTTCAAATATATAAATATTTAATTGTCCAGATATTGTACAAACTAAACAGCTCTCCAGAAGAGCTAAGAAGTTCTTGTCATCAAGGATTTTTTTGATGTTTTGAAAGATCTAGATGACAAGATACCATCAAAACAAAAGCATCAGGGAGGAAATCACAATGTGTCTTCTTGTTTTTATGAAGTGATGGAGACTGACTTATCTTCCATGAGAAACACAGCACTATTTGTTACTAAAATGCAAGGAAAATTAGCTATACAATCCACTGAACATTAACAAAATATTTTTTTAATAATAAATAATGCAAAATACCATTAAATGGCTGTTAAAGAGTTAGGTCACCTAAAAAGGAAATTTTTGTCATTAATAACTCACCCTCATGTCGTTCCACACCCGTAAGACCTTTGTTCATCTTCGGAACACAAATTAGGATATATTTGATGAAATCCAAGAGGTATATGACTCTTCCAAAGACAGCTATTTAACCACCACTTTCAAGGTCCAGAAAGATACTAAAGACATTATAACATTAAGGTTAAACCACTGCAGTCACGTTGACTTTTTTTAACAATGTCTTTAGTACCTTTCTGGACCTTGAAAGTCATGGTTAAAAAGCTGTCTTTGGAAGAGTCATATACCTCTCGGATTTTATCAAATATATCCTAATTTGTGTTCTGAAGATGAACAAAATGGTGAGTAATTAATGACAGAATTTTCATTTTTGGTTTCTCATTCTGGTTCACAATGGCTTGATCTTCCAGCTGGATAGCTCATTGCTGTCCACAGCTCACATAAACCATGAAAGTCCTGTAGACGTCTGTGCAGTTGCAGCACCAGAGTGAAATACCTGAACAGATCCTCACACCTGGATGTGGAATTGCACAGCAAGGTGTAAAATCTCCATTCTACAACATAGTTGTGTTTGGATGCTGCTCTGCTGGTGTCAACAACCAGACTTCTTTACTATCTAACCAGCAAGTTTCACCAAATAAATGTTGCTATTTAACAGCATGATTTTGAGGTCTACAACCTATGCCAGCACCAAACCAATGTTAACCAGCATAAACCAGTCTTGACTAGCTTGAAAATATTTTCAGCATGGTTATGTTTCATTTTTGCCCATCCTTTATCTCAAAAGCCTCTGAACACACACACAAGAGAACCTGTGCCTGGACCTGACTACAACGTGGCCCAGGAGACAATGGGCCTACAGATCCAGTTCTGGCTGCATCTATAATTCAGATTTTTAATCTCCGTATCCGCTTACATATATTTATATATATAATCTATTTTTAATCCCTATAATAAAACTGTATAATTCAGATTTTGATCTCCATATCCATTTACATATATTATATATATCTTCCAAGGGGTTTTTTCCCTCCTAGGACTTTTTTCCCAGTGTTACCACACTGGGTTTTTCTCCTAGGGGGTTTTTTCCACCCCTGGGAGTCAGCCGACATTGGCTTAATGTAGCACCATCTTGTATATGTTACATATTACCACGCTTGCTTGTACAGCTTATTTTTAACCACTTATTTTTTTTCTGTGCTTCTAATATGTAAAGCTGCTTTGAAACAATTACCAATTGTAAAAAGCGCTATATAAATAAATTTGACTTGACTTGACTTGACAAAAAAAAATTTTCGTCACCTTTATGTTCACCTATATTACATAATTGGTTATTGATCTGATAATTACACAGCCCTGCATCTTAAAAAAATCTGCTGATTTAAAAAAGGCCTAATATTACCTTTTTGATGATGCTGAGTTAAAAAAAAATATCAATAAAACTTTCAAAAACATACAGTTTTTTTTTCTAAATTATATATATAATATATATATATATNTGTGGAACGACATGAGGGTGAGTAATTAATGACAGAATTTTCATTTTTGGGTGAACTAACCCTTTAAGTGCATTAAAACTGAATATGTTATATATATATATTCAGTTTTAATGCACTTAAATGGTTAGTTCACCCAAAAAATGAAAATTCTGTCATTAATTACTCACCCTCATGCCGTTCCACACCCGTAAGAACTTTGTTCATCTTTGGAACACAAATTAAGATATTTCTGATGAAATCCGATGGCTCAGTGAGGCCTCCGTTGACAGCAAGATAATTAACACTTTCAGATGCACAGAAAGCTACTAAAGTCAAATCTGCCAAAGTCACGTGAACCATTGAAATTTCAAAACGTTTCGAAACACTTATGATGTAACAAAGCCTCGTTTACTGAAATCACGTGACTTTGGCAGTTTGATGCACACTCCGAACCACTGATTCAAACCAAAAGATTTGTAAAGCTTCGAAGCTTCATGAAGCAGTGTTTTGAAATCGCCCATCACTAGATATTGTTGAAGAAAGTCATTATTTTTTATTTTTGGTGCACAAAAAGTATTCTCGTTGCTTCATAACATTAAGGTTGATCCACTGAACTCACATGAACTGATTTAAATATGTCTTTAGTACCTTTCTGGGCATTGAAAGTGTTAATTATCTTGCTGTTAATGGAGGTCACACTGAGCCATCGGATTTTATCAAAATATCTTAATTTATGTTCTGAAGATGATCTTACGGGTGTGGAATGACCTGAGGGTGAGTAATTAATGACAGAATTTTCATTTTTGGGTGAACTAAACCTTTAATGCACTCAAAATAACAAACATAGTCAAATGTCTACATTTAAAAAAATAAGTAAAATATTAAAAATGTATAATTTAACTTTTGCAACGGTCTGCAAAGGAATAAAAAATTTTTTAAATACTTTGTCAAAGAACTTAACAAACTTAAGTTTATAAATAAACAATCTGTAATTTTTTGTCACACGTTGGATGTAATAAAACACCAACAGATATAGTAGAAAACATCTGGATGATGTTTGCATTTTCTTCTCTCATGGTTACAATTCTAACCGTGAAATCATGCAGTTTTTCTGGTAATTAGGGGGAATACAAGACTTCTTCACCTTACAAATGGTTGTTAAAAGCAAAAATCCTATGCACATCATATTTTGTGAGAAACATAAAAAAGTATTTTTGGAATAGACACTGCAAAATCAGTAAGAAACAAATATTGGATTTCATTTAGCAAATATGATTGCAGTGCGGTGTAATTGATCAGATGGAAGCGATATTTTGGTGGTTGACTTAAGATTGCAGTGATGGAGACTTGGGGGCCGAAGAGGGGGAAGTTCATGGGAAATCCGCAGATGGGATGGTGTAATGGGTGTGTGTGTGTGTGTGTGTGTGTGTGTAGGCGTGAATCGTGATAAATTGGCCGGGGAAAGTGGGGATGCAGATCTACTCATCAAGATTGATGTTCTGCCATTCTGCTTTAAGTGCAATTAAAAACTGGGCCTGCGTTTGAAACCACATCTCATTTTATAGAACCAGCGGGGGGTTGGATTAAAAAGAATTTACCTCTGTGTTTTGGGCCGCCACACGTTAGAAACCTCATCAGCACCCATGTCCAACTCCAGCTTTTACCTCCTCATCTGAACCGATTCTCAGTGGCATATATCATGTAGCATATTTTCGAAGGATTTCAAATGTCCAAAAGGAAATCGAGATTTGAAAGTAAGGGAGTAAGACTTGATCGGTTGCTCATTGTTTGTGGCTAGTGTTTGTTTGCGGCCAGATTTACCTGTTTATTTTTAGATAGATCACCACTTCCATCTTGCCCTTTCCTCGCACTGCAGCCATGCCTGACTAGCTGTCAGTGTCAAGTTGTTAACCTCACGTCAACAGTGGTGCAGGCTGTATTTGGGTCCGCTTGATGGATGAGTCTACATGGACTTGTCCCACGCAGGGCACATTTTTCATAGAAAAGCAAAAGGGGTTTGTGGATATTTCTTTTTTACCTCTCTCTCACTCTCTCCTGCTCCCCTTGAGCCCTCTGGGCACAAACACAACCTCTGAGCAACACTTTCCAGCTGACCTATGCTCGAAAGGTTGTACGTAAGTGTGGCTTTTAGGGACAGAGACCGAAATTTAAATGTATTTCACCAAATATATAGAAGGATGTTTTTTCAACTATGGGTACTTTGACCCAGGGGTTGATTTTTTCTTTCACATTACAACTGTTTTGAAAACATTTATTTTTGCTACATTTCAAAGGGTTTTAATGCATTTACATTTTCATTAAACTATGATACAAAGAATGAAATAAAGAAATAATAAACATACATTCAACTTTTGAGTTTTTTTTATCACAAATTATACAGTATATACCCAATTAAGTTACTGGACTGTTTTACCAAGAGGACAACAGTCAGTGAAGAACAAAGAAAAAGAAAAGGTATACTCTAAAAAATGATGGGTTAAAAATGGACAAACCCAATGATTGGGTTGTTTTAACCCAGCGGTTGGGTTAAATGTTTGCCCAAGATGCTGGGTAGTTTTATTTAACCCAACTATTGTTTAAAAATTGCTATATGGCTGGCTTAAAATGAACCCAAATAGGTTGGAAATTTAATTAATAATTACTAGAGGCAACAATAATAATCAAAACGTTTATTAATAAGCAATTTAATAAATGTTTGTTTAATTATTATTCATTAAACTTATTAATAAATGTTAATCTATTAAACATAAATGTTAGTTTCCAACATACTTCGGATTCATTTTAAGCAATACAGTAATATTTAAAATAATAGTTGAGTTAAATAAAACTAACCAGAAGGTTGGGCAAACATTTAACCCAACCGCTGGGTTAAAACAACCCATTCGCTGGGCTAAAACAACCCATTGCTGGGTTTGTCAATTTTTTAGAGTATAAATATCAATTGTGAACATAATATTTTAAGTATGCATCATTTATAATCAAGCTGTAATTTTGTGAAAGATAGACTTGTTAAAAATATTATTTCCTTGTGTGTATTTAAGAAGCATAAAATACCGTTTTATTCCAAAGCTGTTTACAATGTCATATCCTGTATTTATAGTACACCAATTATAATGATTTTGTGAGTTTGTTTTATTATTATTAAGCTTATTCCACAGGGCATAAGTGCAGAATTTGAATTGTGTCAGTATTGTGTGATAACATACTGTATGTCTCAAGTACTGTGCACCATTGGGCCTGTTGAACATGTCTAATACCAGAGAAGAAGTGACAAGTGAAATGGTATAGACAGAGATGAACTCAGCACAGTTTTTTCATACTTTTCAATGCTCAGTGGATTTAAGCATGGTAAAGTGTGGTAGACTATATTTACTGGCCAGCACAAATGTCACCACCAGTGTTGGAGAAAGTTCCATTTAAATGTAATGCTTTACAATATTGCATTACTCTCTAAAAAGTAACTAATTGTGTTACTTAGTTACTTTTTATGGAAAATAATACGTCAAGTTACTTTAGCATTACTTTTTCTCACCTGGGCTGGGCTTGCTTGCACACAACGCCTCTGCACTTTACTCCCGATTTCTCTCAATGTGGTGACAGAAGAGCTGTCAGTCAATACATGGGAAAACAAAGTAACTGTAAATGTTGCTGTGAATTTAAAAGTAATGCGTTACTTTACTAGTTACTTGAAAAAAGTAATCTGATTACATAACTCACGTTGAAATGTGTTACCCCCAACACTGGTCACCACCAAACATGTGCACCCATCAGACCATGTCTGGAATTTTACGAGTGCAGATTCCGTGCAGGCCTGTGCATTCCATTTTTGTCCTTCATTCGTGCATCACATTTTTGGAGGTCGTCACAGCATTACTCTCATTTGTCCAGATAGGAATAGGGATGTCAGATTAAGGCCCTGTCCCCACTGAGCCCCAGAGCCTCTACTGAACACTTTGACAGAGGCTATCCATCATGGCCATCTTTAACAGAGGGTTGGGGGATTACAGCTGGAAAGGGTCTGGTTAAATTTTAACCCGCTGGCTTCCTACTCACTGGCAGAGAGTAAGTGAGTCCTGCATCCCGGCCATTCCCACCTTCGCCCACTCACCTGTCAATGCTTTGACTGCACCCATCTGCTGGTGAACCCCGGCATGCCCCACATATCGGTTACAGGAGCAGCGTGGGTGGAGGTCAGCTCTGTTAGCGTGTCACAAACGAAAAGTGGCATGTTAAAAGCAGATGGAAGGAGGATAGAGTTAGACACGTGCCATTCTCAGAGTTGAGTAGACATGATGTTTTCTCGTTATGTTATGACAACGTCATATCACGGCTGATGTCACAAATCCCTCTTAGCTTTTAACCCGTCCACTCCAACCACCTGGCTCCATTCTGGTGTGGAACGGCCACTTTTCGTGATCCAATTAATTCTGGATGGATAAAACCAAGTACTACCCTACATTGTTTTTCTCAGCTATTTCACTGTTCCACTCAAATGTATGTTAGACTATGGAAGGAAATAACAGTTTCACGTTCATGTTGAAATTAGATGTTATGGTAAAATTAGATGTATGTGACTCTAATTTGTGTAGGGTTGATAAAGTAGAGTTGTAACGTTTGTAACATAGTTGTAACACTTTTTATGTATGAATATGTATTAATTATTTGCACAGTCATGGCAAATATACATTGGCCCCTCATCAGTGCAGTCAACATGAGAGCACATAGATCAGCTTTGTCCCATTGAGCTAATTTTCCCTAATTTTCTCAGCAACCTATAATGCTAGCATGTCCCGAAATTGCTGATTTGAAGAATATAAATCAATAACTACAACTGGCATAGTTTGCTAACTACAACTGGCATAGTTTGCTTTCATGATCAGTCAGGAATAACTATTCACAATTACAGAAGAGAGGAAAAAAAAGTTTAACATTCACGATAAAGGAAATATTTATAATGTTACAACTATGCTTGATCCACCCTATGTGAAAGGCTAATGCTATGCTACAAGTGTTGCTATGTTGTTTGAAAAAATAAAAGGAAATAAAAAGGCAAAGGAGATTTATATTTAGTTTATTGGTGTACATTATAAGCAGCATTTGTCATATATCAATATTGTTCTTCAAAACTCCCTCACCTTAAAATGCTGAAATTTGGAGGATATTGGAGGGGCAAATACAATTACAGAGGTTACACAGGTAAACAAATCCTTGTACACTTCCAATTTAAGTTATTATTGAGGTCAGCACCTTCTGCACGCGTACTTGAGTTTAAACTCTTCAAGTTCACTGATTCAATCGATGAAATGATCAATCAAGTGTGGAAGTTCAAAAATTGAGGGTTCAGACCCTTAATTGGGGCAAATTCCTCAAGGAAGGGTGTTGGTTCTGTGGAGAGAAGAGTCTATTCTCTGAATTGCTGAAATCATGCATGCCTTGCCTGACTTGATTAGCCATGATGAGATGACCTGACCTCTTCTGGTGAGTTAATAATGTATTAATTTTTGCCCATTTGACATGAGAGGCGGTGGGGGCGAGGGGCGATGTTGGGAAGGCGTGAGTTTGTGGGGGTGTGGGAGCTGTCTGATTGCACAAACCCAAGAATCTATCATCTGTCAGTCTGCATTTTCTGGCTCCGAGCTGAGTCTCGATGACAGGGCTGGGGTTTTGCTTCACTTCCGCAAATGACATTAGAGAAATTGTGTTTGCACTGTCTCTGTGGTGATCTCCCCAGAGCACTTGGGTAGGATGGGTCAGCGGTAGCCAGGAGCGAGGGTTCGCTTACTGCATTTTTATGATGCCACACAGCCTTGGTGTCCTTGTGTGATTCCAGCACCTGTGGTATAAAGGCATCAGCCAGAACTAGTTGGTTGTTGACTAACAAACTGGGTGTGCAATCCACTAAACCTGGCTAAATTCCAAGAAGCTTTTTTTTTTTTTTGGGTGCACTAAGAAGCTCGTCAATATTTCAGTGGAAATGAACTATGGTCTCCCTGGACCAATCCAGTGTAGAATTGCTACGATTCACTCTTTATGACCCTTTTGTCCTAATGTTTAAGCTGTCTA
The DNA here is from genome assembly GCA_003731715.1 of Anabarilius grahami. Lineage (NCBI taxonomy): Eukaryota > Metazoa > Chordata > Actinopteri > Cypriniformes > Xenocyprididae > Anabarilius > Anabarilius grahami. Next base: position 654,515 of record RJVU01008827.1, on the reverse strand, counting down.
TATCCTGGAGGGTGAGAACGAGGACCAGGGGAGCCCTCCGGCCGAATTTGAGACATAAAGAATAATTAAAAATAAATGCAGGGATTTTGTGTTCTCATATGTGCCTGATTTTCTCTCATTCCTTCCTTTTTTATAGCCCCTCAATCTATTTTTAATGAGCCATTGAATATTAACTGGATTTCGGGCAAAGTGCCATCTCCCATGAAAGAGATGGATCGCTAGGCTTGGCCCAAACAGGGGTGGGGCTGGTCTACAGAAGCTTCATATGTAAAGAATTGTTCTAGTCAATTACAATTACAATCAGCCACAGTAGGGGATGGATCGACTTCAACTGCTGTCTCTGCACCTCCCCTCAAAAACTCAAGCAACAGCATGATAATGAGGAACAAGGGTATGGACAATACAGAAGGATAGTGAAAGCAAGAGATCAGGATGAAGAATTTGATCATTTAACAAGAGCGAGCATAAAGAATTCAACCTCAGAACACCCTGTTATTGTAGGTACAAGACCGTTCTTGTGTGTTGTACCCCCACAGGCCTAAAGGGCAGCCCTGGGCCTGGGGTAGAACAGAGGCAGGT
>RJVU01008827.1:634757-647638 GCA_003731715.1 Anabarilius grahami | reverse complement strand
TGTGTGTGTGTGTGTGTGTGTGTGTGCTTAATGTATTTGTAAACATTTTACTGTACACTCAATATGAATGCAATTAATGTCTAATAAAGGTTGGTTTAAAGCACTTAATTAATGATATTTTCCAATTTTCTGTGACCTAATCTAGAGTGAGAACTATCTACTCCTAATAACTATTAATAACTCCTTTACTACTAAATACTGTACATCACTTATATGGTTAATATGCTGTTAACAAAGCATAAGCCAGTATCTAACTCTTTACATATGAGCTAATTAAACAATAATAATTTTGTTAATTACAGTAACAATAAATTAAGAACTCACTATTTGTATATAGCCTAATGATATATTAAAAATGTAGAGACTACAATATATAAACTATGAATTAACTATAATTATATAATAGTTTGCAAATGATTTGTAACTCGCTCCTGGAGGGCCACTGATCTGCAGAGTTTAGCTCCAGATTTCCTCAATACACCTGCCTGGATGTTTCTAGTATGCCTAGTAAGATGTTGATTAGCTGGTTCAGGTGTGTTTAATTAGGGTTAGCTAATTAGCTAAACTCTGCAGGATAGTGGCGTTCTATGAGCAGGAATGGACACCCCTGGTCTATAGTTTCATAAGGTACTATCTTCTCATTATTGTAAAATATAAATTTCATCATTTTTAATTTATAAACCATTAAAGCAACTACAAGTAAACTGGTTGTCATCCCATACACCATTCATCTCTGCTAAAACTATGAAAAAAAAGGTAATTGGACTTTACCTTTGTGGGCTATACCAAACTACTCTATGTATTTATGATTGATACGGGACTTTCATTTACTTTGCATGCCTATTTTGACAGTAGTTCATTACTGGGAATGACTAAACATTTAAAAGCATTGTATTTGTAATAATTAAGACATGATGTCAACTCTTTTTGGGCAGTTGGCTGGTCGGGTATATCTGCATATTATAATGCTCATCCATTCGTACCCATCCATTTATTTTTCATGTACAGCCTCACATCTATGATTTTTCATTTATTCTTCTTATATATAACATGATAAACTCAATCAAAGGATCAGAAATGATCTGTTGGCCAGTCTCCTCAACAATCATTAAATAAATCACTGAAGTTCTACAGTACATCTTTCTCAGAACACAGAGGACTATAGCTCGAGCAAGCACAGTTATTTCTAAATCCATGTCAAAACACTTTGAAATAAAACTACTGTTTTAATGTTTTATTAAGCCATCCATCAATCCATATGTGTATTTCTGCCACCAGTGTTTGTGCATTTTCAGCTTTTTGCAGAAGACTTTGGAATTGAGGAGCTCTGAAATAAAGGTGTCCCATTTAGATGGCTATTAGGATGAGCCATCGTTGAGTTATTTGAACAAACACATACCCATCTCAATCCCACTCTGTTTTCCTAAGCACCACACAGCACAAGTCTAACCCCCTGGTGCTGGGTCTCTTACCACAAGACAATAAATGTATGATGAAATAAAAACGTGTGATTCATCAAAATCAACTCCAGACTCTGCTGCCCAGCAAATTAAACAATATTTCATAATCACTCTACGAGGCTGACAATGGACGCCAATTTGTAACTAAGGGCACCTCCGTACTGGGAGTGTTGTCTTAAAAGCACGGCTGGGTGGTGTGTAGTTAATTACCAAGGCTGGACATGCTCTAGTGGCCACAGACACTCCCGTCGTACCTGTCCAATCAACCGCTTTGCAGCCAGGCGCCTACCAACACTTCATTTATCTTGTCTGAGTGTATGGGGGGCTAATTACCGCGATGCTAACACCCCTCCACATGCGTACACACACAGTACACCCAGTGTCCCATTGCTTGTCTTTTTCTGAGACGCCATGGCACTGGTCTGGGACAGAGGAGTTGGCCAATTAGTCTTCCATTAAGGCTATCACAGCTCTCTGGGAAGCCTCCCATCAACTCAGGGCACCGGTGCACTGAAGGGCCTAATAATCTGCTATATGGGTCTGTGGCTTTGGTTAATCTGTGGGGAGGGGTGAAAGAGGAGGAGAGGTCAAGAAATATATTTCCACTGCCTGTGATGAAGAGTGTCAAGAACTGCAATGCTAAGGGTCAGTGAACGAGTCCTCCCACCTCCTCTGAAGACCCAAAGTGAACCTGAAGTGACTAGCTATTCTCTTCATCACTAAAATTGTGCTTTTTTATGTATATAAAAAGTTTGGGATTGCTGGTTTAGATGTAACAGATCTCTGCGTGTACACTAGAAAACCTTGTTGAATGATTTGAGGTGAAGTTTGTCTTAATGTAGTCCATGATTAGTTCAGTTATTATGCTGATTTACTTGAAATGTATTCTGTGCAGTTTGCATATTCGTCTTCAGGAACTAATTACAATGGGATGTAGAGCATTGTAATCTGTGATTAAAAAGAGTGTACGGTAAAAAAATAAATTGATTTAAAAAATGACTGCAACTAGTGTAATAAAAACATAAATAATCATACATTGTGGTACATCAGAGACATGCAAGAGTAATTGTCTAGTTTGGGTTATTTAGAGTAGAAGGGGTGGGAAATGGTGGATTCTGATGGTTGGATTAATAAAGAAGAGCCACAGCCAAAAAAATTACCCAATTCCAGGCCTGGTGCAGCTGTTGGTGAGAGGAGTGTAATTGCGTCAGTGGCGTCTTGGCCATCCCCTGAAGCTCGCCCCTAAAGCAGTTAGCTCTTAGCCTGCGCTTGGGCGTCATCATTTTCTAGTACCCATCCATCTTCCAACTCCGATTAATTCTTTTCATTCTGGCACCTCTCTCATAAATCCTGGCACACTTAATTAATTTCACTGGCAACGTAGGGACCGCCATAAAGTGGAATTGTTCACACAAAACCCCATATTAATTATGCTATTTTACAGCAATCTCATTGAAAGCTGTGTTTCATCTTTCATAATTACATTTCCAACAACAATGGGGGCAACAAAAGACTCTAATTATGGATTTGGCACGCTGCTACTTCACAATAAGTCAACAGCGAGCAGTGCTAGAAAACGACTAGGGGGGTTAAGGCAGAGGATCAATGACTCGCTTTTATTATTGCTATTATTGTTGTTATTATTTTTCAGCAGCGGGAAGAGACATTGTGATACAGAGTGTGCATAGGCATTTTGGCTCACCCGTGCTATAAATCTCGTTAACAAAACAGCAAGCATTTGTTGCCGACCTCCTCATTTTAGTGGCTAGTTTGATAATGGTTAAGGAGCTACTTAGGAATTGGAGCAGTGCCTGTTAGTTAGGCCTCTGAGTTGGGTACGCATGAGCAGCTAGACAAAGGATGCAAATGGTGACTGTTGGAGACAAACTATTTAGGGTTCTTTGATAGTGAGGACACTGAGGGACTAACAACATCAACTTGTGGATAATTAAGCTATATAAACTGAATTTGCTGGTTCAGCAATAAAAGTAGTGGATCAAAAAAAAAGAACAAGAAGAAACTGCTAAACAAAAAGAAGTGGATCTTCTAGTCTGAAGACAAGGAAGACCTAAAGTTTTTGCAGGCAGCACTAGGGTTCTACTGGGATAAGATAGAGCATGAACATCAATGCTAAAATTTGGGCAGGTAACTTGGTAAAACTGGAGGGCTAATAAGATGACACACCAGCTTTCTAATCAGTCACCTTTCTTCTCTACCTTTTTACATCTTAGTGAGTTCCAGACTATTTGGTCTGCTAAAAGTTCACAAAGGCAATGCTGTGAGGCTTAATAGAATCAGTCCATGTTGTTGATGACATGCAGTCTTTACAGGGACATCCAATCCTGCTCCTATAGGGTCACCTTCCTGCAGTATGTTTAAGGCCCCAGTATAGTTCAAACAAAGTTCTTTTTCGTTCTTCGTTTAGGGGTAAAACAAAGTTCGAAATGCGTGACCAGCGATATACTGTAAACGAACATCTGACGTCGCCCACACTGCTGAGAGTGATGGTTAGATGAATATGTAAATATGTGCCGTGCACTTTCTTCTCAGTAACAAAATAAACACAACAAAAATGAGAAAACAGCAAGCATTTTTATAGAAAGCATAAGAAAAGCATCTGATCATAACAACATGGGAATGTTAGCACAAGCTCTGCAAAGTAGCACTCCAGTCACGTCACGTTTATTTATATAGCACTTTACTCAATAGATTGCTTAAAAGCAAACAGCTTTACAGTATCAAACATAAAAAACAGTGTCAGTGCCTAATTTTTTTTAAAGCACAACTTCATTTTGTACTATAAAGCAGCTATCCAGTGTGTTCATGTTTTCACCCGCGGAGATCTTACCTCGACGAACTCAAACACGCGAAATGAGTCAAAGACGCATCCCACGCGAGTGAAGGCGGAGCCTCAGCACACACCTCCTATTACCTTATTGTCACTGACCAATGGTAGTACGAAGGTGTTTTGCAGCTGGAGCTAACTTTTCCTGAAAGTTTGCTTTGGCAAGCCGTTTTGAACTTCCAAAAAGAACACAAAATGAACTTCGTTTTGGCCTGATTTTGTTCAAAATGATGTCATCAGTTCGTTCTTCGATTTCGTTTGAAGTATACCGGGGCCTTTACATGACAACAATGTACTAGAAACTGAAAAGTTTTTTCTTCGCTTTTTTCGTGTACAGATGACAACAACTAAAAATGTTTAATTGTAAATTATTCATGCCAGGCCAGTAGTGGTTGCATGATGTCACCGTTTTCACAAATTCACATTTTTGTATAGTTTACACAGAGACAATAACAGTATCATTTTCAAAAGTTTGCATTTTCAGGCCCCCAAAACGCCATTCTTCTCTAAATGAATGGCTAAAACTCATAAAAAGTTTTCAGTTTTTAGTCATGTAAACACCTCAATTCTAATTAAACACACCTGAACCAGCTAATTAAGGTCTTCAGGATTACTATAAATGCCCAGGCAGGTGTGTTAGAGAAGGTTGGTGTGTTGGAGAACTACACTCTGTAGGTCTTTTATGAGCAGGCTTGGACACCCCTGCAGTTCAAGTTGCTCTAGCGCTGCATGACTTTATGCATTTATCTGATGCTAAAGATGGGACATCCCATTAACCTTAAGAACAAGTTTGCTCTCACATTAGACATTGTGAAATCTTTTTGAGAGGATGGTCCAGGACACATCTCCAACCTCTCCTCCCAGACTAGGGTGTCCAATCCTCCTCCTGGGGGCTGCTTTCCTGCAGAGATTGGCTCCAACACCCCAGCCTGGAAGTTTAGTAATCCTGAATACCTTAATTAGCTGAAGCTAAAGTCGGCTGGAAGGTGGCTTTCCAGGAACAGGACTGGACACCCCTGTCCCAGACCATGTGGAGTCAGCACTGATTAATTACTCTTGTGCATTTAACACCATACTACAAATGGATGCCACAACAGTTTCCTGGATCTTAGTACATCTTAACAGAAGTAGTTAATGAAAGTCCACAACTGTTTACTGGAAGCATCACTATGAATTGTTGTACTTGCATCCAATCACAATTTCCATATGAAAGGAGCACATAAATGTTGTCATCATTTGCTGAAAATTAGCAAGAAAAACAAGTTAGTGGTTAGGGTTCCAAAGAACCAGTGGCACAAATCATTATTGAGAGATACCACATGAAAGTGGAACCATCTGATTACCTGATTAGTACAGCTTAACAAACTGGACCGCAAAGACAACACAATTGTTCTGAGGGCAGGTGGACCATATGACACATGCACAATTCTAACTAATGACTGAATGCATTCATAAGTTAATGGACTCATATACAGCATGTACATGCCATGTTCTGTTGTGCACACTGTATTATTTTGCATTATGTGCTTGTATAGTGCATTAATGCACTACCGCATGTTTGATTGGCTGTTTACTAGTTTCTCATATGGCGTTTTATTTTTTGTGTGCTCTGAACTTTGTTCATACTCCAATTTTGAACGTACTGTTCACCAATGAAAGCATAAAGTAGCAAAAATAATTTACAGTGAATAAACACAACTATTTGTCTTCTCAACAAGAGTGTCTAATAATAGCATGGAAACCTAATTAATGGGGAAATATTTTCCATTGTGGTTAGTTCTGCAAAAGCCTGTAACTAGATTGGGTATATGTCCATGTCCGAGTATGCATTGTACATGTGCTACTGTGTGTCTCTAGTTCTTCCCAATGGAGGCCAATGGTGATCAGTAGAGGTTAAAAATTACATATCACATCTCTGCACCCATTGGTCTCTCTTCCGCTCCATGACTGGCTCCACGGGTCCCACGGGTCAGCCTCTCATTCCTGTTCCACACCCGCTGCTCTTTTGAGGCTCTGCTGGGATCCAGGGCAATTACCCGTCTCATTTAATTGGCATTATCATTTTAGCGTGCTGACAGAGATGGATCACCACGCTTGACCAGACCACTAGAGTCTCCAAAAAGAGGAAGAGAGTGAGAAAGTGAGAGAAAAAAAGGGAGAGTGTAGTTAAAGAATGCAAAAAAGAGGTTAAAATCACAACAATATGTCTGAACACAAAGTGTTAACTTGCAATTTTCTGATTTACTTCAAAATGTAGATGCATTTGTAGATGCATGCACATTTAACCAGGAACATGATTTCAGACCAATCAATTCTATTAATTATATACAGTGCATTAACAGATTTTAAAACACTAGGCATCATACACTTGCTGACTTTGTAAATAGTTACAGAGAAAAACTGGGCATCATACACTAAAGTCTGAGAATTTGTTATCCAGAGCCATTTAAATTCAATAAACATATGCAGAATCATGTGCCTTGTTGCTAGTAGATGCATGACAAATTTAAACAAATATGTGTTCTAAAATTGGCCCAAAATAGAACGTTTTTTTTTTATCTGTGAAATGTTTTAAGTCCAACCTCCCAATTTATGCAATTAGTGTCGACTCCTCCAGACTGCAAATTGGGGAAAAATCTGAGAAAAACATTTAGAAAATATATTTGATGTATTACAGCCTTTACTATTTTTGCACTGCCAACCTATCAACTGCCTAGAGCAACACGTGCAATAGCACAGTAAATGCACAAAAAACAAAATAAATAATAAGGAAAACTCATAACAACAAAGTGATTATGGATACCAACCACAACACCTTAGCATAGTATGTGAATGTGAATGCAAACATGTTTAGCGGAGAAGAACAAGACAGGGAAGAGGTGGGTAAGGTAAGAACTAACCCAGTGTGAGGCCTCACTGGGTCACTCCTGTGCCGCTATAACTCACTGCCGCTAAACCTGTCATCCGAATTAAGAGGCCCCATTAGATCTGCCTGTTTCAAAGCCTGTGCTAAATTAAAGGATGTGAAACACTGTGGATCCCCAGGGCCATGAAAAAGCATATAATCTGAACGACTTTGTGAATCATCAGTCTTGGGAATTGGTTTATTTTGAGTTGCATTAGCTCAGATTGCACAAACTACATATTTACATGTGTCATCTTACTCGAACCTCCCTTACAGATCACTTTACACACAAATAAAAGCTCACATATACACAAGCAACTTTTATTTTTTTTAACAATACACTCAATTTGATCTGTTTTAGCAAACCCAATCAAATAAGAAAATTGAACTATTTTATGAAGAGATGATTTTGTATGAATTTGTATGATGTGATTTGTATGGAAACAAGCGATTTTTAGAAGAAAAAAAAAGTAATCATGAAGGTTCATTCCTAAATCTAACTGCCAGTGGGGTGCTCGAAAAAGTAAGAACACAAATGTACGAATTCATACGAATTAGCCACCAATTTTCCCAAACGTAAAATAGTTACATATTGCCTAAAAGTTTTAGCCTTTCACAAAAAGGCTACGCCCATGTCACTAAGACGTCCATCCTCATCTATCTTGTTTACATTTGAAAATGTATAATCTGCACAAATGTGCCATGGTTATGTCTATGTCTGTTTAGTTTGATCGTATTTTGGTTTTGTTTTCCCTGCTCATGTTTTGCCTGTGTTCCTTGGTCATTAGTTTCTAATTATCCCGCACCTGTTTCTGTTCTGGTTAATTAACTCTCCCTGTGTATTTAAGCCCTTTGTTTCCTCAGTTCTTTGTTTGGTCTCGTTTGTGCTTTTTTTTAATGAGTTTGGTTCTTGTATTCTCCTGCATGTTTCAAAGAAAAGACTGTTGTTGAATTTCCTGCATCGTGTGATCATTGCAGCTACCAACACGTAACAGAAGATTGAACCGAAAAGAAGATAAATAATGGACTTACCAGCTGTCCACCTGCTCTGTATGGAGCAGGAGAAACAAAGCCTCAAGGACCACCCCAAGGACTTTTTAGACCTATTGTGCCTTACGAACTTTCCAGACCACTCTCTGTGCGGATGGTGTTTTTAGGACCAGCCTGAACGAGCGCACAAAGACACGCTTGCCTGGTTATGGTCCCAGAGTCCCACTCTGCACGGAGCCTAAGCCAGAGCCTGCCACAATGCAAGAGCCAGAGCGGATGCCTGAGCTGACCATCGCCCCAGAACCCGAGCCCAATATAGAGATACCTGAGCTGGCAACACTGTGCATTTCAGTGGGCATGCTCGTGGAGTACAAGGGGAAGGAAGGAAGTTCACTCACACTTCCGCCGCTGAGGGTGAGCTAGACCTGACCTTTGGGAATTATTATTATGAGGATTTGGTAAAGAATATACCCTTTAATCTCCTGTCATCATTGGTCCCAACAAGCTCCAAGTCTTCTGTGTCTCTTCTGGTCTTGCCCAGCTCCAAGTGTCCTGTGTCTCCAAAAATCCCACCCAGCCTCCCTCTCCCACCTCCTTTGCGTATAACAGCCAGTTCCTTGGCCCCACCTCCACTGGTTCCCTTCAGTCCCTCGGCTCCTCCTCTGACTCCACTCTGCTGCATGGATCTGCTTCAGGTCTTCCGGTCTTCAGCTCTGCCTTGGCAAGAGGATCCCCTGGCTCCACCTCCAGCCACTGAGCCCATCACTCCACCTTGGCTTTTTAACCAGTCGTCTGCACCTTGGCTCCTACCTGCCTCGGGTTCCACCTGGGACCATTGTCATTACAGATCCACCGGGCTCCCTCATCCCCCTGGCTCCGCCTTGGTCAGACGTCACTCTGCCTGCACCATGGACTTCCAGGCCTTCAGATGTGCTTTGTCCCTCTACCTCTTCGGCTCCGTCGGGCTCCACCTTGGTCCTCAGTCACACTGGCTCTGCTTCAGTCAATTGGCACCCTTATTCCACCTCAGACGCTCATCATTCTGGCCCTGCCTCTCCAGATCCATCAGTGTCACCTGGTCAGATCAGCTCTTCGACTCCACCTGTGTCTCCACCTCCATCGTCTCTGACTTTATCTGTCATCCCCCCTGGGTCCACCTGCCAAGTCTCTACCATGGCTCCTCTCTCCCTCGACTTTGCCGTGGGCCATCATCCTAGCTGTGCTCTGGGTCCACACCTAGCTCCACCTGCTCCTGCCATCAGTGCCGCCTTGGTTTCTCCTGCCGCCAGCTCCTCTTGTTTCCAGCCCTTCACCAGCCCCTCGTCTGCCTCCAGAGCCCCACCCTCCCTGCTCAGTTGAACTTTGAGGTGCGATGACATGACATTCCGGTGCCTTCACTGTCTATGTCTGTTTAGTTTTATTGTAAAAGTATTTACTCACATGTGATGAAGTCTGCAGTCATATTAGTGGCCTAATAAGAATTTAAAATAATTATTTTATAAGAATTTCCCATGATTCATTGGCGACATTTCTGCAAAATGATATTACATTGCGCCTTGCATCTTGCACCTTGCGCGACACTTTCAAAGTGAAATGTCCAGTAAGTGGTGCTAAAAGCACATTTAGTTTTATCCAAAACAGATGAATCTGTGAATCTGGCAAACTTTTATTATGTTGATTGTTGTAAAACAGCACTTTGGAAATGAAATGCCTGGGGAGTGGCACTAAAAGTTTAAATTCTCTATCCAGTAGGCTACCATACGGTGGCCCAGTAGTGCACAACACAACGAAATTAAAAAAGCAAACATAAGTTCACAACACAACGAAATAAAGCCACAACACAATGAAATCAAGCCACAACACAACGGAAACAAGCCACAACACAACGAAATAAAGCCACAACACAATGGAAACAAGCCGCAACACAACGAAATAAAGCCACAACACAACGGAAATGCTCCCGACCACTTGGGGGCTCTCAGAGCTTGGTAATATTAGTATTCCTTGCCACTGTTCTATAAAGTCGACAGTCTTACAAATATATCAATACCATGATTAGTTTTAAGTATGTAAATATTGTATATCGACATTAAATATTAATAAAAAATCAACTACGTGCACAATAGCTTCATATTTATACTTGTGAATGATTTGACGCGATACCACGATGATGAAGGGAACATCCACCAATTCCACCAAGTGGTTAAAACGTATAATTTGTATTCATTACAATGACTTTGTTTATTTAAAAACAGACATGTTCAAATTCCAAAGCTTGTTAGTTCCTGTTGGTAAGACTGACTTTGGAATTTGAATATGTCTGTTTTTAAATGTTAAAAGTAAGTTTAGTGAATACAAATTATACGTTTTAACCACTTGGTGAAATTGGCAGACATTCCCTTCATCATGCGCTGTGGTAGTGCGTCAAATCATTCACAGGTATAAATATGAAGCTATTTTGCACGTAGGTGATTTTGAATTAATATTTCATGTCGATATACGGTGGTTACATACTGTTAAAACTAATTGTGGTATTGATATTACTGCCGACTCTATATAACATTGGCAAGGAAAACTAACTTTACCGAGCTCTGAGAGCCCCCAAGTGGTCGGGAGCATTTCCGTTGTGTTGTGGCTTTATTCCGTTGTGTTGTGGCTTTATTCCGTTGTGTGGTGGCTTTATTTCGTTGTGTTGTGGCTTTATTCCGTTTTGTTGTGGCTTGATTCCGTTGTGTTGTGGCTTGATTCCGTTGCGTTGTGGCTCGATTTCTTTGTGTTGTGAACTTATGTTTGCTTTTTTAATTGTGTTGTGTTGTGCACTACTGGGCCACCGTACTACCACCTATACTAAACCAATCTGATTAGCTGTGTGAACTCGTACAGTGAGCTTCTGAGCAAGTCTGCTACATCAGAAAATCCATACAAATAGAGCTGTTGCAAATGTCAAAATATATTAGTTGTGCAAATGATGCACATAACATAACATTGTGCAAGAAACCACAAAAATAAGTCTTAATAATCTGCACTTGTAATCATGATTTTGTGTGAAAAGAAATAAAAGTTTTTACGCTTTCTAGCATTCATTTAATCTGGAAACTGCAGTGATTTGTTTGTGTTGGTACATCTTTTGAGTTTTGTAAAAATGTTGGTAGAGGCATGTTTTCCCAATGATCTGTGTTGCAAATAGCACAACATTGATGTGCACAGTCCCATATTCTTTACTAGTAATTATTCACAGCCATGATGTTAAAAGGCAGCAAAAAATGTTCCTGAAAATTAAATGCCAATGAGCAAAGATGACAGCATGGTCAAAGGTTTCCAGGGCTGCATGTGTCAGCCAAGCAGCTGTCATTGAGATGTATGGGATTTATGAATAGCTTATTCCGTGTATTATATACCATGGCAAAACAAACAATTACTTGGTCCACCTTTCGTACACTCCTTCACAGATGTCTCAGTGATGTACATGTGCATTTTGGGTGGCTACCACCAGTCAGGCTGAGACACTAGACCGATGATGACATTAGGGAATAAACCCAAACATGCTGAGCCACAATCACCTCTCCCGGTGTCTCCCGTGCTCTCAAGAGCCACGCAATGTCCATCCTGTCAACGAGCCCATGCTATATGAAAAATGGAAAGCATAAGAGAGACACTAATAAAAATAGCATTGAGAGTGGACAGGAAGCACTGCTTCATTACTCACCTCCCTTTCCTGGCCTGCTGTTGTACAAATGTGCTACATGCTGCACAAACATGCATCACCATCGGCTAAAAAACAAATGGGCTGTCGGCCCCGTATTTACCTCCGATTGTTCATGCACTCTCACATACACTTGTGTGAGATGTAAATATGACCCAAACAGACTCAGTCCATCTTCTGCACAACACTCTAGCCATATGCAGGACAAATTTGTTCACTGGGAATAGATTTAATGTTGTAATTGCAAAGTTAAAGGTTCAGGACTTCATGTTCTACAGCAGGGGTCTCAAACTATCAGCCTGCCGGCCAAATAAATTTCTTACATTTAGCCAACATATCAACTTCCACTTCTTGCATTTAGCACTTTAATGTTACAAATACATATGATTATTAAACAGTAGCCTAATAGCCTAATAAAATTACATTACCACTTTAAAGAAAGTGTACAACTTGACTTAAACATGTAAACACATGGTTGACAACAACAAACAATTCCAGTGTGTTCATCTGTCAAAAAAAAAAAAAAAAAGGGAAAAGAAAAGAAAAAGGGTTACACTTTTATTTCGATAGTCCACTTTAGACATTCTTCTAAGTAACTTGGCAACTACATGTCAACTAACGCTCGTTAATTTACAACTACATGTCAACTAACTCAGAGTATTACTGTAGTAAACTGTTAGGTTAGGGTTATTGTTTGTAGAATAAGTTGACATGTAGTTGCAAAGTTAGTAGAATGTCTAAAGTGGACTATCGGAATAAATTCTTACCAAACGTTGTATACGTATGTGTGCTAACTGGAACATTCTCAAACAAACCAAAAATAAATAAATGAATAAATAAATAAACAGGGACCATCCAGAATTCTAGCAATTGCACAGTGACCCACTAAAACACACTTGAACACCAGAGCAGCTGCACTCATTACATTTTCTTAGAATAAAACACTTGTTTTCTATGCTCTACATGTACACCTAGCTA
>RJVU01008827.1:602046-627377 GCA_003731715.1 Anabarilius grahami | reverse complement strand
ATAGATTACCCCTGTATTTTTGGTCTATTTTACGTGTATTCATATAGTAAATTATGGATATTAATAATACAGACAGTATATAACGATGATTGATGATAATGAGGTGGTGATTATCATGTAGGTCAGACAGAATCCTTAAACCAAAGATAAACCATAATTCCATGTCTAATAGCTGTATCCTTAACTTTTCCTTCATCTGTCATCATAGCATGCGTAATTCAAAGCCTTCTTTGATTGACGGCGTCGTGTTTTATAAAGGCGTTTTCCAACGCATGCACTCAACTGTTATCTTTACTAACAACTGAAAAAAAAGAAAGAAAAAAAAACTATTTGATTATATTAATAGACATACATTTTAATAATACCGTGCATATTAGTAGCTATTTACCTCCGTTACGTGGCGCGTTATCAGAACAAAGTGCCCGATGATGTAATAAACATTGACGTCAGAAAAAGCAATGCATGCAGTTTTCTAATAAAATCCTATTTGTCTTAAAATAATGACAATCACAAATAAGACATTGCTTTGTGGGTCTGTAGTGAATTTGTCTCATACAGTGGAAGTCTAATGTTGCATATTGTTCTAACAGAACCAATGTGTCTCTTTGTTTTCACTGAACTTTACATATTTATTTATTTATCTATCTATCAATCGGTTTTTTGTTTGTTTATATCTACACTCGTAAAAGAAAAAAAAAAAGAAAAAAGAAAAGAAAAAAGTTCCAGGCTTGATTGTCTGCAGGTTTTGTCCACTAGAGGCGTCATAGTCTTGTAAATCTTTCGGCTGCTCGTTGTGAAGTTACTCGCTTTGTAAAAGTGGATCGCTCTTCGATTTCATCAGCATCACAGTGCGAGACATTTTATATCAAATCAACCGCACTCGGACTCGTCTGTCTTCTTTTTTTTCGTACTCCAATAGCCTGTACCAGTGCAATGTAAGTCTGAATATCTCTGAATGACTGTAATTTTCGTTGTTTTGTTTGTGTGTTTGTTTTTCATATTTGAAGTCATTGCTGCTAGCATTTAAGAGATTTCTGAGGATATTTTTAAATACAGGTTTTAAACGCATTTACACGTTTTTATCGCTTGGAAACTTCCACTTAAACATGTCTTGAATCTCTTAATTGTATTTAAACGCTTTCCATTGATAATTCATTACATCTGATTTATATAATAATGATGATGCCACTGTTTTTATTGGTTTGCGACATCAAACAATTGTGCATTTTACTTTTGAAAGTGTTGATAACCATCAACCGACTATTTAATTTATACAAGAATTAACACCCTTCATATCGAGAATATAAATATTGGCTAAGCAAGAACGGCCTTTTTACATAAGAAATTTATGACATAAAGTTGACTGGAAATAAGTATCAGAGAAGTTGATCTGTCACATACTAATATTAGTAGTGCTAACTGGTTCAAGTTCTTATAGTCATGTCTGTTACATATTGATAACCATCTCTCCTAATTGATGATGTATTTTGTTTCCCACTTTACTCTTCTAGAAAGCAGAGCGCAAGCCTTTCGCAACCGCCCAGCACCTGTTTGTGTCCCAGGAGGAAGATGAAGAGGGAACAAGAGAATACTTTCTATCTGTCTGTCTGTCTCTCTCTCTCTCACACACACTCACACACGCGCGCACGCAAGCACGCGCATTGATCTGATGAAATCATTCAATATTAAATGTGCCTTTGCTTTTTTTCCAAAGTCTTCTGCAATGTTATGAACTACAAATAAACAAAATGCACTCGACAAGACTTGTCATCACACTTCCAGAAATGCAGCTATAGAGTTATCAATATTTCATACTTATCGTAATGTCCACGACCGAATGTCCTATGTCCTTATGAGCGATACAAAAAGGCACTCAAAAAACAGCATCCTTCCCAATCCCAGTGTCTTAGGCCTGAGACATTCACCAGCACACGGTCCACAACGACTCCCTTTGACAACTGCTCTTTGAAACATCTCTGTGCTGATTTTATTTCTCTTATTCATTCCTAAAATTCGTAGGATGGGAATCTCATTAGGCCAAATAAGCGTGCATCAACACTTTTCCCGCTGTCCATAAGCAAGAGGATCACTTAATAGATCATTAACCACCAATATGCTGCTGACATGAGAGTTTTTCGGCATCTCCATATCCATTAGAGGGAGAGAAACCAGTAGCGGCGAGTCTAAGGGAATCAGAGCGCATGACTGTACGGGCCCGGCGCCGCGTGATGGGGCCCGGTACCGGCGGACTGAACGTGTTTCCTCGACTGATTTATGATTTCTGGAGTGATGCGGTACGATATGACTTTCAGGGCTCTGTATTATTTAACATCGAAGAAAGAATTCACTTTTGGCTTTTGTAGTTGACGTGGAGATGCGATGCAGAGACATATTGTTTGTGAAATGGGTGAGTAAAATTCGCAATGACCGAAAATAGAAATATATATAGTGGGGGAAATTATAAAATATATTAAAATTATATATATATATATATATATAACTGTGAAGGCATACGTAAGTGGGTGCCGCGTAAATAATACATATAGGCTTTATTTCGTACAGTTTTTATTTTTATTCACTAAGTTTTAGTAGGATCATTTCTGCGACTGTTTCTTAAACTTAATTCTATTAATACCTGATCAAAGTAAAAGCATAATTAGCAAACTTGCAATATGGCAAATTCCAAAAATGCGTAAAATCGTAAAATCTTGCGTCAAAAGTCAACAAAAAAGAGGGAGGAGGGGGGTATATATACAGAAGATAGAAGATAAAGATAGGCTAGACGCTGAAATAAGAATAAAAACAATAGGTATTTTATACGGTTAGTCACATTGGCATTATACTTATTGAAATATTTTAAGCAGTTTTAATGAATACATGACTCCTGTCTAATACTAATAATCAATAGGCATAAACACAACGCTGTAACCATGCCTGTTATAAAAGATTTATGATCTAAACGCTCGTCAACGCACACTGCGTTTTTTACTCCAGCACAAATGTTTTAGGTCTTTCAAGTTCACAAATATTAGGCTAATATTTCTTCGTTCTCATTAATCGTTCCAATTTATTCACATATAAACTCATTATCTTACAGTCGCATCGTCCTACTTAATATAAGACTAGCAGGTGCGCGCGAGATGAGCGCGCGGCAGGTGAGTGCGGCAGTGATCAGATGCGCCACATGAGGGCAGCGTTGGGTGAGTTTTCACGAACCTAAGCGTCACCCGCAGCGCAACACCAGCCTTTCACCTCAGCCTGTATTGTTGAAAATTCAAAAGTCACTTATATCACAATAACACAATCATACACCTGATGGGTCTTGGGCGTCCTAATTCACAGAAAACTTCATCATATTTATTAACATAATCGAGATTTGAATATCTCCATGATGTTTTTATAATATATTTAAATAAACATGCTAAGTAATAAAACAATTTGGGGGGAAAAAAATAAAATAAATAAATAAGTTCGGTTCCTTGGAAATTACATGAAAACTTGTTGAGTTGAGATGACTCAAAACTGTTTGTTTAAGTGAGTAATTTTGACACTATGGATAAAAGCGTTACTATTATTGGTATGCAATGACAATTGTGTTGCGCAGATATTGGTTGATGCTGTTCCATGTTACAGTCTAACAGGCTGTTTATTTAAAATAAAACAGTCATAAACCATCTCAAGGTTTTGTCTTCATTTTAAAGGTTTAATAAAACTAATTTGGAGTCTATGTTTTCATAAGAATATGACTTGCATATTATATTAGAATATTACAGTACATGTTGTACTTTTTTTGTAGTACACAACAACCGGCTCCTCGTTAGGCGCGCATATCCAATCAGTCAATACACGAAATACCACTCTCCCTTTCTTCATCCCGTCAGCTGACAACACACAAACAACGATCATTATGCTAATTCTACAGATCTGACTGGTCGCCAGCCCCCTCTGACGTCACGCGCGCGTAGACTATAACAGTACAGAGCGGTCTGGCGTCCTGCTACAGTCTGAATACTCAGGAGTGAGTGCGAGCTGAACTCTCTGCGGTGCAGAGCTGGAAAAACACAGCACACATCCACCTCAACGGTGCTTCACTGGCTTAAGGACATATTTTGGAGTATCCGGGATCGGGACGGGAGCCCTTCTCCGGTACTCATTTTTGTCTTTTATTTATGTTTTGAGTTCAAGTGTGGCGACGGGACGCGCGAGAGAAACTTGACTTTCTCCAGTCCTGCGAGAAGATTCCAAAGACTGCAGCTGTCGAGGTCTGTTCGTCCATATGAGGCAAATGTCTTTTGCAGTGCATTAGTCCAGAAAGTTTTTTTGCTTTCTCTGTTCGAACATTTCGAGTGACACTTTATGCTCCAGCGCTCGAGCGCGTCGCGTTCGGAGACCCATCCAGAATATTGCATGCGCAAAGAGGGGGAAGAAAGGCAAAATTCTGGTTTTGCGACATTGGTAAACACTTTGCTGAAGAACAGGGACACGATGAGCGCCGATCTCGCCATGGGGCCCGAGCTGCCCACCAGCCCGCTGGCGTTGGAATATGTCAATGACTTTGATTTAATGAAATTCGAGGTGAAGAAAGAGGCCATGGCGGGGATCGACCGCTCCAATATACGGCAGTGCAATCGCCTCCAGCCGCAGGGCTCCGTGTCCTCCACTCCGATCAGCACACCGTGCAGCTCCGTGCCGTCCTCCCCGAGCTTCAGCCCCACGGAACAGAAGAACCATCTGGAGGAGCTGTACTGGATGCCCAGCGGCGCTTACCCGCAGCAGATCGACCCGCAGACGTTAAGCCTGACGCCCGAAGACGCGGTGGAGGCTTTGATCGGTGCCACGGCCCACGGGCACCCTCCGCCCCCTCATGTGCAGCAGCAGCTGCAAGCAGGAGGCTTTGAGGGATACAGGAGCGCGCATCACCACCACGGCCACGCGCAGCAGCAGCAACAGCAGCCGCAGCACCACCATCACCACCAATACGGCGCGATCCCCCATCACCCCGACGACCTGCCAGGTCACCCCGGCGCGCACGGCCACCACCACCATCACCACCACCACAGTCAGGACCCCGACAGCCCGTCTCCTACCTCGCCCGGGTCCCACCAGCAGCTCCACCACCGTCACCACCACCATCACCACCCGCATGCCCACCCGGGCCAGCAGGGTCACCACGGCGTGGGGGGCGGCCTGAACGTAGAGGACCGCTTCTCCGACGACCAGCTGGTGTCCATGTCCGTACGGGAGCTCAACCGACACCTGCGGGGTTTCACCAAGGACGAAGTGATCCGCCTGAAGCAGAAACGCCGGACCCTGAAGAACCGGGGCTACGCGCAGTCGTGCCGCTTCAAGCGCGTGCAGCAAAAGCACGTGCTGGAGAACGAGAAGACCCAGCTCATCAACCAGGTAGAGCAGCTCAAGCAAGAGATCAACCGGCTGGCCCGAGAGAGAGACGCCTACAAACTCAAGTGCGAGAAACTGACCGGAGCGAACGGGTTCCGTGAGGCAGGATCCACGAGCGACAACCCGTCCTCTCCAGAGTTCTTCATGTGAGTGTGCGCTTCTTATGCCTGAGACTGAGACATTACGCTCATTCAGATAACACAGTACTCGTATTAGAAGAATAATCCACAAGAAATAATAATCTCATATGTAACCATCGCCACCGACCTCGGCAACTAAAATACGAAGAACATGTTAGAATGTTTTCTGGGAAATGTAGATTAGTTGCTTGTAGTACTTTTACCCATTTCGTAGAGATCTCACAACAAAAGAAAGCGAAGAACTGGCTTTTGTATTTAGGATAAAACCTTCAAATAAGACTTTCTATCCACCTGGGTTGTTCATGAAAAAGAAAAAAGGGAAAAAAAAAAAAAAGTCACGAAACTATGTATGTGCTAAGCGAAAAAGAGAAACTTTGGACTTTTTTTCTCACTTGGCAAGAAAAGTTGAGAGCGCCACAATATGCAAAACCTCCCCTACTTCTCCTGTATAACCCGCCTGAGTGAGGCGACAGGGGAACTTTATGCAACATCTCATTGGTTTATTGCCTGCTTGGTTATATAAAGATATATATTAAAAAGAAAAGGAAAAAACGACAAAAACAAACACATAAATCTGCATTAAGATATTAATCCTGCATGCTGGACATGTATGGTAATAATTTCTATTTTATACACTTTCTTTCTTTCTTTCTTTCTTTCTTTCTTTCTTTCTTTCTGTTCATTATGTATCATAAAGAGCATGTTTTTGATCTTTAGCTCTTTTTTGGGGATATGAGACTGGCTCTCCGGTCGCTCATTGTATGGGTTCATTTGGACTTGTAAATATATGCAACAGCAAACCTACAAACCGACATCGAAGAGCTGATTGTTTTCCATCTTTTTATGATTTATTTCATGTTTTTGGGATTTCCAGTAATGGGCATTTTGCAGTTGCATTTAAAGTAAGCAAACTTTGTAAAAGAAGCGCACCTTTTTTGGTTTTGGTATTGGCAGTTTTCATTTCGTCTTTTTTGATTTTTGTGAACGCCTTTAATGAAGACATGCCGCTCACATACATTCAGTAATAGCACGCGTTTCATTTGAACTGATGCTCATAGTGTCATGGCTGATTGTAGCGAGACACAAGAGTGTGTGTGCGTGTTTTTTTTCGCCCTTCATGCAGGCTGTTGCATAATCTATTGCTATTCTATAATATAAGTAATACTTATAGGTCGTATCTTTTTGATGGATAGGATTTCAACGAATGGGCACACTTTCATCAACAATTTTTTTTTTTTTTTGAGCTATATGAGCTGCCAGTTTTATAAACCAACATTTCAAAATGTAGTTATTATAATCCAGCTCGAGGGTGTAGGCTTCCTAAATCAGGGGTTTGTGTATTATTGCCTAACATGAAAACTACGCATGTATTTCAATGGAGAGTTTCAATGATCAATGTTAAATGTTTTCCTTTATTTTTTTTTCTGCCGGTCAGTAAAAAATAAGGGATTCAGGTTCTGCATAATCTCAAAATGAAAATTATATGTCTCATGTTATTGTTCTGTTTTTGTTTTGTTTTATTATTATGTCGAGATTCTGGTTCTGCTGGCCAGATGCATAGTTTTTATTTTAATGATTAAATTAACAAACTTGTCAGATCATATTGAATAAGCATGGTGCTTGCATCTAAGAAATATTGTTAAAAAGTCATGCATTTAACAATCTTTTTGGTTTATTACTGATTCAACTGTGTTGAAATCAAATGTAAAACTGCAGCAGCGGGTTGTTGTTTTGTTTGTTAATTTCATGCTATAATGAGGGGATCAATTTTCAAATCTGTTTATATAAATGGAAAAAGAATAGAGTTCAATTCGGACTATTCCATTCAGGCTGGTTTCTGTTTCGTTTTTGCTGTTTTTGGAAGAAATGGTTTCCTATTTTGCTTATTAAAGTCAGTGAAATGACATTGATTTCGTAGCAGCTCATTTTATGCGTCAATTCCTGTGTCTGTCCAAGTTATGCAATATTTCGCTTTACTGTATGCCGCACTGTTATCACGAGAACTGGAATCCAGTAATCAATTAGTCATCAATCAAGCTTATTGACAATTCGACGGAGGAACGATATTTCCGAAGGGTTGCTTTTGTTGTTTGTCTTTTGCTGAACTTTGAGCTCAAACGAACCACATGCAGGAATGCGCTCTTACTATTAACGACGGGAATCAGTAGTGGAGGATTAAACTTTGTTTAATTTCATTAGATTTACATATAGAACTTTGCTTAATAAGGTAAAATATAAATCCAAGACACGCCTTCTTTTTTAAAGTTTGAAACGCTTGAGCGCGTTATTTAAATAGGCTATATCAAATATTAAGGGCGTTTTAAGGCTATTTTATATCATTTGAAAAAAGAAAGAAAGCTGGAAGCAGAAGCTGTGCTAAGTCTCCCTCTCTCCTGGTCTGTGTTTAGGCCTTCGGTTGTGTTGCGACCTGCAGGATTTGCAGCGTCTCGCGTGCTGACTAGAGCAGAAATCCAGCGCGCACGTGCGCTCGGTAAAATGAGATCTTTGACCTTGCGCTCAAAGCCCAGACTGTGGGAACAGGACAATTAACCCTTCCGCCACCCAATACAACAAACTCTTTCATATTTCTAACCAATTTAACTACTAGTCTGAATATTTTGGTAATATCTATATTTAACAAAAAAAAAAAAAAGACGCATGCGTTTTTAGGCCAGTGTGATAGCATGTGGAAAATTCTATATATTTTTTTAAAGTTATATTTTGCAATTATTGTGTTCATGTTCATGCACTTACATAATTACAGTGTAATACTAAAAACTATATGTAATAAATGTGTAATTAGTGGAGGCTAGGGACAGCTGTCACTTCACTCTATATTGGGTTTATTTTTAAACCAATTTCTGTAGGTGCATAACTTAAAGTCTAACTGCGGAAAAGCTATTGAACCTTTCTATCTTATTGCTTATATCAAAAAGTAATAAATAAATAAAGAGAGAGAGAGAGAGAGAGAGAGAGAGAGATACAGTTCTATTGTCTTTGCTTGTTGTACAACTTCCAAATTTTTTTGTAATTTTAGGTTGGAGGACAGAATTTACACAAATCATTCTAATTTAAAACAGTTTTAACATAGGTGTCAGCAAAAAACACTGAATTTGTTCAATTGGACTTTTGACTCAAAAGCTAATAGTTACTGAGATGTGACACGGCCCTTGTGACATCTAGCCCTGTGGCTCGTAGTCTAATTGAACTCCACACAAATTTAATGTTATTATTACAGTAGGCTATGAACGTTGGAATTAGGGTTTAAAATAAAAGCTGTCGACCAAAAAAAAAGTCTATTTTTTAAATTAAAATAAAATATAATATAAAAAATGCTCAGAGAAAGTAAATATCCGATTAGGCGCTAATTTCTAACTAACATCATTCTGTGATGAGAGAGGGTTCAGAAATGGATGAACAGATCCGTTAAGCAGTCAGTGGTTCAGACTTTACAGCAAGTTAAGCCTGTTTTGAGAGCTTTACCACTCTTCTCCAGAGCATGAGAGAAGGACAAGGGAGAGTGTTGTTAGGATTTCCTGACGGTTTTCAGTTTCTGGTGTCAGAACATTATCTGCCATGTGTCTGCACAATCTCAAGGGCAGGGCGAAAGAACCGAGGCCTGAGCCAAGAGCACAACTCACACAGCAACCTATATGAAAGACCACATTAATGGCCAGTAACCCAATAATAATAATTGCATTTATGTTATATCACTTTTATTTACATTTATGCATTTAGCAGATTCTAGATGTATTTACATCAGACATGACTCCCATGTGCTAGACTGTGCAATGATGTACGAAGTGAGCCCTGTTATGAGAATATCAATTAAAATGTGCTGCAATGCTATTTCACCGTTATAAATATTGACAGAGATAATGGCGCAGTAAAAGAAGGTACACACATAGACCAAGCTTTTACATTCTGTTTAGGATTAAATGTTCAATTATTATGAAATTTTAGTGTCAAAAGAAAAAATCAATTACACTCACTGTTGCTTTTGTTCAATAAGCTCACAAATTGTTATTGATTTTAATAGTTAGCATCTTCTGTACATTGTAGAGTGGGATGCTGTTTCTTGATTTTTTTATTATGTTTTCCTCTGTCTCTGTACAAAAGTACTGCATGTGCGCAAAGAAAAGCAGTTGAGAGAGGATAAAGAAGGAAGGAATAATGAGTAAAAGTAAGAAGAAGGGGATAAGATGGATAGAACGGGAAACACATTGATGTATTGACCCCAGTGCACTTGAAAGCCAGAGCGTTATTGGCATGACTTTCAAGTACTTGTGTAGAACATGAAACTACACATGCATGCACAAAAAGTCTGCAACCAAAGACTGACCAAATCACACACAGAATATCAACGTACCAGCGGCATACATATCAGCAGCCATGCAATCGGATCTCATACGGGCACCAAGTACGTATGCAGATTTACACAGCATTACAAATGAAGTGAAAAACATACCTTTTACCACCACAACTCATAACAGCATATGATATCTGTCATAGAGTATCTACAGAGTATACTTTACAAATCCATACAGGCAAAACCTCTCCATAGTGTGTGTATGTTTCTGTCAGATTATGAGTTTATGCTCCTATCAGAAGAGATTTCACTGATCGTCCTCTGGCCAAGGAGAAGCTCAACACTGAAGCATCAACACTCACCGCTTTTGCTCTGTCTTATATTTAAAATATTTATATATCATTATGCCTTCACAGGGCTGTTATATGTCGCTCAGAAATTCATATAAACTGCTGAAAGTATGGGTAAGACTGCAAAGTTACATATTAAAATGTATAATACTATAATAGTTGTGCACATTATGCATGAATATAGCAGGGTTTACAATATGAGGACCGATAATGCTCTAAAAATAATTTGCCAAATTAATTTCAGTTGATATCAAAAGTTAAACAGTTTGAGAAGCTGAAATAATTATGACTATTTTCAACACATTAGGTGAAATTCTCATTTAAGTGAAATGTATTTCTAATGGGCCTGCTAAAAATGTCCTTTATGAAAATCTGGACATAATTCACAACATTACGAGCATATAAAAGGGTATACACTACATTATAAGGGTATACAAAAATGCCACATTTCATACAATTCGTACAATTATTGGCTCTGATATACAAGGAGATGCTTCTTTCTCAGTTAACAGTGTTCCTGCATTATTTTTTATGACAAATCATTGAAGACCCTTCCTCTATATTAAATGTCACTCTAAAACTTTCTGTAATTTTTTTTTGGTTGTTAATTTGCTTTTTTGCACATTAGTAGTTATTCAGCAGTGATTATTTAAGGCAACCACTGATGTGTCAATGTTACTACAACAGTTTTATGACAATGTAATGTGTAATAAAACATACTGATTTGTTGCAAGACAAATTAACATGGAAATGTCTTATTCGGATTGTCTTATTTTGGCCAATCGTTGGAAAATCACATGCATATGTACGTGCATTAGTCAATGAATGGCTGTTCTGGTTTCAGTTCAGTGGTTCGCACATGCTCATCATTCCCCTGTGTGCGTTTGCTCTTCTTAAAACTATTGCCTCACTTCTGATCTCCCAACTTAACCTCTAGAAATTATTTAAAGGCAGCAAATATTTAATAGGCTTAATACAACAGACAGTTCAACAGGATAAAAAAAAAATCTCCACCAGTCTGACACAATATATCTATTGGCTTGGAAATTTTAATATATGAATAGAGTAATAACAACTGTCTAACTGTCCAAGTGTAAACATTTGACTACATGCAGCATCTCTGTAATTTGGCCTCCTCATGAGAGCCGTACTGTAGCGGTAGAGAACAAGTCCATGACCATATCATAAAATTGTTATATTTATGAGTTTGTGTAAATAGTGTCAACCCATTTAAAAAAAAGCAAATTCCTGAATTTGAGTTTTAATTGAGCTGGATGCAGAATTGTTGTGGTATGGTATCTTACCACTTCTTAAATTCTATTTATATTCTCATTCGTCATCTACACTAACTGGAATATGTGCACACAACCCTGATCTAATACCATTTACATCAGTGGTATCCGGCACACTGCCCCTCATTAAACAATTTGCAGACTTTACTGCACATTTAAAAAGAGGAATATCAAAATATAAACCAATAACTTTTAAAATATTCCAAGTTGTTTACTAATTGCATCTGGTTTACATCTGCACAACTAAAAGAACTCTCAACAAAACTGATCAATCGCAACATGAACATTGTACTTTCATATTCACTTTACATTCAACCATCAAAGTTTATGAAGTGACGTGCATACATTCAAACTTCCAGTATGTAAAGCCATGACTCCAGCAATTTTCCAGGGGAGTTACTTTTGCAGGAAGGCCAGACATTCATCACAGGAAAACACATTTTCCTCACTCAACAATTCCGGGAGAAAGTTCTTCTCTGGCTTATAAGCATGAGTGATGCCAGAGGTGGACTTCCAGGTCTTAAGCCCCCAAATGTCTTTAGTAAGCTATGAATGTTTTTATTTTATCACCTTGTCTTTACGACTATAGGTTTTCCCATAATTGTCCATTTTTGTAACTAATTAAGACCATTTGGTGCTTTAAATCTGGTCTTTAGATGCAATGTCACTAGTCAGTTTTGACTATTGGCATAAAGTTTATATTGCAGTTATTCTGTATGCCATTTAAATTACAGCACAGTGATGTGTTTTGCAGACAACTCTGAAGAAATTAGAGGAAACTGTGTGTTGACTTTGGTCAGAATTTATTTTCCAGAAGTAATAAGTACCAATTATTTCAGAGATATACTGTAACTCAAAATAGAGTGAATATACAGTTGTGCTAGATACATTTATTGCTGAACTTTAAGACAGGAGCTTGGCCACTTGCAGTTCTTACAAAAGTCTTGACACAATGATATGAACCGTGCAAACTATGACATATCAAACAATTATTTTAGATAAGGTTTTTACAAAGACATACAGATTAGTTTCATCTTTTGAGTAATTGTTTGAATTTCAGATTGATTGATTTATTGACTGATCCAAGCATGCATTAAAGAGATAGTTCACACAAAAAATGAAATTATTCCATGATTTACTCACCCTCAAGCCATTCTAGGTGTATGAAGATACATCAAATACACCTAGGATGGCTTGAGGGTGAGTAAATCATGGGATATTTTTTCATTTTTGGGTGAACTATCCCTTTAATTCATTCCGTCACTCACTCTGGTGAAGATTTTGTGTTATTCATGGACTACAACATGTATTGATCTGTTTTATGCTCTTGCTAATGAAGGTTTCACCATCTCTCTCTATCTTTTTGCAATAGTTTGTTGCATGTGTTTGTGTTTTAGGTTTTGTTACCATGATCATTGCCATCAACATCTGCAAGTGCTTTGGAAGTGTAAAGCTTCAAGACCAATTAAAGAAAGAGAAAACAAAAGCAGTACAAACACAGACACATTAACACAATGATCTACATGAGCAAGCTTCATCCACCATATTAAGTTTTCCATTTAATCTTAAATCTCTACATTTAAATTATATTAATGATATTAATATTAAACAGATTTTACAACTCTACAGTCTGATCGGGTGAGATGAAGTTTATATTGAGTAACTTAAGACATAATATATCCAGAGACTGTATATTTTTGCTCCTTCAAAGAAAATAGTTCCAAAGAAGCCAAAGCAGACTGTGTCAGTCTCTGAACAACACACAGTAGTGGTGGTGTTTCGGAAAAAACTGGTTGAGTGAATGATTCAACGACTCATTCATTAACACAGTTACACCTACAGGTGTAACAGTGGAACCTGCAGAAAGATCACTGACTGCTGATAGGTGAATTGGCAACTTGACCTGGGGTTCCCCTTCATTCTTTCTTTTGTTTCTTTTTTATTATTATTATTTTATATAGAATGTATTAGAATGTAGTATTGTTATTTGATGGTAATTGTCTCTGATTGTATTTGATTTATTGTTTTGTTTGCTACTATATTTGGTTAAAATTGTGAACGTTGTTGTTATGTTATTTTATTTTATTTGTTAGGAGCCATAGTCCCAGCCTGGAGGGAGCACTAACCACTCTGGTATTGGGGGTGGGGGTTTTTTTTTGCTGTTTTTTTTAAAAATAGGAATATCATAATAGCAGCAATGTAAATTTAAATCATAAAATGATTAAATAATAATAAGATTTGGTAACACTGTGGTATGGGGAACACATAATCACTATTAACTACCACTTTTGCTTCAATTTACTGCTTATTAATAGTTAGTAAGGTAGTTGCTGTAGCGTTCAAGTTTAGGTATGGGGTAGGATTTAGGGATGTAGAATATGGTCATGCAGAATAAGGCATTAATATGTGCTTTATAAGTACTAATCAACAGCCAATATGCTAATAAGCAACTAGTTAAAAGTGAGAATTGCTCCCCATAAAGTGTTACCAAAGAATTAGTAACAACATGCGACTCAGGTCCTTCTGTCCCAATTCTGGAGGGGGCCATCCTACCCCAAGGGTATCATTTTATCTTTTCACTTCAAAATAAAAACAATGCTCTTTATTTTACAAATCTAAAAACATCAATGTGTCCACAAATCTGTCATTAACAAGTAGACACAAAAACACAATATCACAGATTTCCACACCAAATTTCAACAATGAACCTTAAAACTTAATATTCAGAAGAAAAGACAAAATTAAGAAGAGCATAGGTATTAACTGTATGTGTTGAGATTAGATTTTGTGCCATCTAATTGTATGGTCAAGAAAAAAAAAATTAAATTGGATGGTTATCTTACCCCATTTTACCCTAGCATTTGGCATTAAGTTTGGCTAAACTGAGCTGAAACTCTCACAGCAGAGCAAGGCTGACCACTCCTACGATCATGGATCTCTGTGTAAACAATAATCTGAGTCATGAACTGTGCTCAACCTCATACAGTCAATGGCTACCTCATGTGTTCAGCAGCCAGTGCAAGCGGGATTGACCTGAATTGCGCATGAAGTTTGGGCAGATTGTGATTACACAGGGGAAAGGATTAAAGAGATTATGCTATTTTGAAGGATTATGAAAAGTAGATTTCCCCCCCCAAACTAATAAGCCTGGTGGCCCACCCACAGCATTGGTCTCAAACTGATGAGGAGACAGTTAACAGGTGTCAGAAGAACACCAGCATTCCAACCAACACATATGCTGCATAACACCACTCGTGAAAAAGAAGTACTCTTAATTGTGTTGATTGTGGATTTGTAGTGTATCTCAAATGTTCAAAGCATTAAAAAACTGTTAATGAAATTAAAGGACACTTCAGTTTATTAAAAAAAAATAGACATTCATGACTATGTTTCTTAACACACTGAAGTACTTTGTAATAATCAATGTTGGGGGTAACGCATTACAAGTAATTTGAGTTACATAATCAGATTACTTTTACAAGTAACTATTAAAGTAATACATTACTTTTTCAATTTACAACAAAGCTACTTTTTCAAATAAGTAACGCAAGTTACTTTTTCACATTTATTGACTGACAGCTCTCCTGTCCACATGTTGAGTTGGTTATTGTAGCTCTAGACTAAATGTGAACATGCATTTGCTCATCTTACTTGCACAAAAACATTCAGTATTCCTCAAAATGAATAAAAACAGTGAAATGCAATCTCTGAATTTTATTCAAACCTGTAATAATTAACTATATTAAATTACACAAATATATTTTATGTATTTAATATCACTTTATTAACCAATGTCTTTGCTGCGGACCTTCAATGAGCCAATTCAACCATATACTAATAAGCAAAAATGACTTTAGATTGAGAGTGTTGAACTTCCTTCTCCTGTATCCGAGTCTTCTTTTTTGCTGAAAGGCAGCACAACTGAAAGATTTGTTTGAGCTGCGCCCTCTATACTGTACAGGCGTAAATATGCATTTCCTTCAGCCTGAGGCTTTTTTTGGTGTGAAAGTGCCTGAACATTTGCCAAAAATATAACTTTTTTTGTTATTGTTAAAAAAACAAACAAGCAAGCCCAGCCCAGGTGAGAAAGAGTAATGCAAAAGTAATGTAACCAAATTATTTACTTTTTTAGGGCGTAACACAATATTGTAATGCATTACTTTTAAAAATGACTTTCCCCAACACTGGTAATAATTTCTAAATGTTTTACTTTAAAGTACATACGTTTTAATCTTGTGCCTTGCTTTAAAGAAGTGCACTTATTTTGATGTGTTGACTAACATACTAAATCACATGTTCTTGATTATGATTTTAAATAGGGTGTTATTTGTTATTACATTTAAAGTTAATATATTCTAAATGTACTAAATTGCAACTTCATCATTACAAATGTGAAATTACAAATATATTTAATAAAAACATGACATACAAGTTTTAATAGAAATTACATTATATTTAATATATAAGTATATTTTAGTTTACCATAAATGCTTGTCAGTACATTCAACAGTACACTGTAACCATATTTCAAAAACAATTGAAATAATTATAAAATTACATGTAAAAATCCTAATTGAATTACATTAATCCTAATTAAAAAGCACTCTTTAGTTCAACTATTTGCATGTAATTTAAATTTAAACTATAATATATTTTCATTTAATTGTAAATAACATGCAAATAAAGTGTCTGGAAAAATGATACTGAGTTCACACTGAAGTATATTCTTTTAAAGTATATTATTAGAATTATGCTAAAATGTACTGTACTTCTCTTTCACAAGGGTCAACATGAAGCCAGTTAAATCAGAACTGCATTAAACAAATCCATTACCAACTCTCTAGATCAGGACATAGTATTTTTGACATGGCAAATTTTAAACTTAAGGCAAAGTTTACTTCGGGGTGATACAACAATAACATTTCAAATGGAATGTACTTTGAAATCCTGATATGCGTAAAAGTGAAGTAACGGTGTGTGGTTGTTTGTTTATATGTGTTTGTGTGGACAAAAGAAAGGTGGCACCAACTGGTCAATTTGGGTTTGTGTCAAGAAGTTGTGGGTCATTTGACTTCAGTTGTGTTTATACATGGCGAGAGTGAGAAGAAAATGTGGAATTAGGCGAAAGGGGAACATACACAAGTTTCTGTGTACCTTAACACCAAGTGATTTGACATGAACATCAGTTCGCAGCTAATTTTGTATGTTGCAATCAGAGTTTAACTTTATGTAAATTAGTAGTGACTAGTGATCCACCACCTGATGCAGTTTGACAGTGCAGTTCAGAGGAAACGCCTACAAGAAACCAACATCACAGCAGCTTCAATCTGAGTTTTTGTCCTAACCAGTCATGACTGTGACATTTGAGCTGAAAAAATTAGCAAAATTCTGCAGGCAAAAAGGTCCATTGTCTATTGTCAATAATGTAGCAATGTATTAAGCACAGCTTACAGAGAAGTAACTTCCAAATCAAGAAGCTTTCTGTTCGTCACGTGTTGGTCAACCCGTTGCGAAATCAGTGTGGGGAAATCTTTCACCCTCGTGCAAAATTCCAGATTAAATATCAGATATGAGCTGATAAGCTTTGCTTGATTTGATTTGATTGTCTCACTCATCAATTTATCTGGTGTTCCAGTAAAATATAAATGTCCAAGAAAAACAAGATACATTTTCTTCAAGCCTTAAACCCACCGAATATTCTTTTTTAACATCAGAATTTTCTATTCATCAAAAAATCCTGAATAAAGTATCAAGATTTCCACAAAAATCTGAAGCAGTGCAGCTGTTTTTAACACTGATAATAATCAGAAATGTTTCTTGAGTAGCAAATCAGCATATTAGAAAGATTTCTGAAGGATCATGTGACACTGAAGACTGGAGTAATAGCTTCAAAATATATGAAAACAGAACATGTATTTCAAATTGTAATAATATTTTACAGTATCACTGTTTTTTCTGTATTTTTGATCAAATAAATGCAGCCTTGGTGAGCAGAAGAGACTTCATTCAATACGTTTTACCTACCCCAACATTTTAAATGGTAATGTGTTTTGTTGTCTTGTATCTGCTTTTTTTTTTTTTTTTAACACCATGCCTTATTATGTGGAACGCACAGACTGTGAAGGCGCGGTCACACCAAAGACCTTATATATAGAAAGACGGTGGATCATATTATTATGAATCGGAGAAAGTGCACTCGCAATATGGCGGAATAAGTCCCACCTTCTAAAGAAGAGCCAATTGCCGATTGGTAAAGTCAACTCCAGTTCCTATAGAAGCAGTCAGATGCACAGTTAGGTCTACGCATGCTCATTAGCTTGATACAGCCTGAAAAACAATTCAGTTTTTTGTCATGATTCGAGCGTTTAGAAACAGATTTCATTGGTGATTTTAAATATGAAATTGAATCAAAAGCTTGGCAAACAGCTTTGGAGAATTTGATGTTTCCCCATTCAAAGAGATGGGAGCTGCACTTGGACACCTGAGAAGCATTTCAAAGATGGCCGCCGAGTGAAATTACTTGTCTTAAAGGGACTTTGGTCACACTACACTTTTCGTTCCATTGACTTCCATTCATACACATGCGAATGCGTCAGACCACAAACACAAGCTCACGCGAAAAGTTTAGCATCTTGGCTGAATTAAATGAATTATATTTTTTGCAGTAAAGTCGGGTAGGTTGTATATTTTTACATTTTGAATGTATTACTGTTTGTTATATATTGAATTCATGTTTATAAAAAAGAACCTGCAGAGCGTGACGTCATATCACGACCGTTACTGTGTCCGAAGAAATTTCGCCTGCTCAAAATCTAGTTTGACGTCGGCTTGAGTATCATAAAAAAAATATATATATATATTTAAATGATCAGATATAGTGGATATTGGCTTTGCAATGATCAAAAAGTATTACAATCATTTATTATGAGTTTGCTTTTGTTTTTTTAATAAACTAGCGAACCCGGCTGTGATAAGATATATTATTTGATTTTATTATCTTACACAACTTTGCTTCTCAAGTAAATTTATTTTATTTTAAGGGAGTATTAATTTACTGGAAATCAGGACAAAAATACTGATGAAGAACATGATTTTATTGCAGGGCAGAATCCTTGAACTGCGTGTGAATTTGTTTGTGTTTGGAGGTCTGTTAAAGAGATGCATCTGGAGGGACGATGTAGTCCTACTCTCTCACCCAGTGTCTCTCCATGCTCTCCAGGGAGGAGGAGAGGGAAGAAAAAGTGTGTCTGCCAGAGGCCAGCAGAGCTCTAATCAAACAGCACTGGGTTAGCGCAAAAACCGTGGGGTAAAAATATCCGCCTATTTATACGCAGTCAGGAAGGGCTCCCCTCTCGAAGTTTGCAGAGAACAACACTGCTACACTATGAGCCCCGATCAGCCGAACCCCGGAGGACAGTTGTGCTCAAATGAACTCTTCAGTTATGCCATGAAGGGTTGGATCATGTCAGAATCCTTAATAATAGGATATCGTGCTCTCCTCTGTTCTTGTGTCAACCCTCATGCTCTGTTGAGACAGTCTTCCGCATTCTTTGTGGGCCCAGAAACATTTGTTTTGTACATGTAAAAACAACTGCAATCATGAAATTAACTTTTATAAACTCAGTGAACCCTGGTAACACTTTACAATAAGGTCGCATTAGTTAATGCATTAACTAACAATGAGCAATGCATTTGTTACAGTATTTTGTTACACTTTATTTTAAGGTGTCGGTATTACATTGTAATTATACATTTAATTACTGAGTAATAATAACTATACATGAACTTTTTATAGAGAGGGTTAAGATGAGGATTTGGATTAGAGTTATTTTATAGTTAAAGGGTTAGTTCACCCAAAAATGAAAATTATGTCATTAATGACTCACCCTCAATGCGTTCCACACCCGTAAGACCTCCGTTCATCTTCGGAACACAGTTTAAGATATTTTAGATTTATATCCACATCTGTTTATATCCACAGTGACGCTGCTTCTTCTTCTTCTACGGCGGTTGGCATCCAGCTTATTGGTGCATTACCGCCCCCTTCTGCTCCGGACAGTGACGCGATTAGGACATCCGCGACATGCACACCTACGCACCATTTTAAAAATATACCAATACCAAAATACAAACAATGTAGAATAGCTTGAATACAGCGTGCGTCTCCCTCAGACTGTAAACGAAGCTCGGGCGCACCAGATAACACGTCATCAGCATCACTGTCCGGAGCAGAAGGGGGCGGTAATGCATCAATAAGCTGGATGCCAACCGCCGTAGAAGAAGAAGAAGCAGCGTCACTGTGGATATAAACAGATGCTTCAATAACTTCTAACTAACCCACTGATGTCACATGGACTACTTTGATGATGTTTTTATTACCTTTCTGGACATGGACAGTGCACCGTACATACACTTTCAATGGAGGGACAGAAAGCTCTCGGACTAAATCTAAAATATCTTAAACTGTGTTCCGAAGATGAACGGATGTCTTACGAGTGTGGAAGGCATTGAAGGTGAGTCATTAATGACATAATTTTCATTTTTGGGTGAACTAACCTTTTCATTTATAATATATAGTTATTACTACAGTACTACACGTAACGTGTAACAATGACACTAAAATAAAGTGTTATGAAGTTTATTAATCTTATTTTAAACGTTAATAGAAATTTGTTCGTTACATCAGGTCCATTAAATATTATTAAAAGATATATTGGTTACTCGTTATTTTATTTGATCCATGTTAGTGTAATTATATTTTTAAGTACTGAGTAATAAAAATTAACTACATGTACTTACTACAGGGTTAGGGTTAGGATTAGGGTTTGGTTTAGGGTTAGTCGCATGTAATTATGCATAATTTATAGTTATTACTACATTAACTAAATGCAATATGTGTAACAAGGACACTGTAAAATAAAGTGTTACCGATATAACTTCTGAATGTAATAATGCTTTTAATAAATTTTGAAATGAGTTAAGATTAATATATACTTTAGAAGTGTTTTTCATGGTCAGTTCATGTTAAGTGATGTACTATATCACTAATCTTATCAAATTGAACTTCATTCTAAATTTTACCAGTGTGTTTCTCTGATAATAAAAAGCCAGTTTAAACATCTATTGGATAATAGTTATGGACTTTACATTAAGGTGTGGTGAAGGATGATAACATTGTTTATGTTTGAGGTGAATACAGTAGAATAAATTCCATTGTATTTCTACAGTATATACATAAATCTGAAAATATCAGCTTATAGAAAAAAAAAAATTCAAATATCCGGGTTCTATAACCTGGGGTTCTGAGAACTTAAATTCCATATTAAGTCTTGAATATATGTTACATTTATAAAGATTGAGATCATAACCAAAACAAAAAAAAAAGTCTTAAAGGGGTCCTATTTTGTTTTTTTATTTTTTGCTTTTTTATCCATTTATTTTTTTTTGTTTAGTTTTTTTACTATCTTTCTTCAGTGTGTAATGTTGCTGTTTGAGCATGAAAAAGGTCTGCAAAGTTACAGAAGTTGCAAAACAGCATAGAGCACAGTCACTCCAGCAGGAGTTATTCTCTATATCAGTGTGCACTGTTTCTGAACTCCCTGAAACGCCTCCATTGTAGTTTTCTTCTGGGAACGAACACATCAAAATATTACTCATTTAAATAATTCCCACCCAAGGCATACGCTAATTAAAGGGGCGGAGCCTGGTTGAGCTAGTAGTGTGTTGAAATTCTCTGTTATGGTAAGGGGCGAGACATTTCCCAAACAGAATTGGTCAACAGTGGTTGACCAATCAGAGCACACTGTGCTTTTCAGAAGGAGGGGCTTCAAAGAGACAGGAACTAAACTGGGGTGCATTTCCCATACAATGACGTATCTCACTGCTTCACTATCATAGTACAATGCATTGTTAAACAAATCAGTTATCTAGTCATGACTGTTTCCTGAAACCGTATTGTCGTTCAGCCACGTTGGTGAATGATGTTGGTAGTGGAGTAATATCTTCTTTAAATGAATCCGTTAGAGATCGAATTAATGCTAGATTTTTTGATATAAATTATGCACATGGAATCTGAGGATCATTTTTCTAAGTGATTTTTTTATTTATTTCCAGATTCAATCATAGGCTTGTTCTTACGTACTATAGAGCACGTAATACATGTGCACTCTTCAAAAATGGTGCTTAAAATCTCTTGACAAACTAAAATATGTAAATTACATTTATATATATTCGAAATAAAAGACACACATTGTACTTAATGTCAGCTTGCTTATTTTGTTCAAGATAAGGATTTATTTAATCCACATGTCATAAATACAAGAAACTATGCTTCTAACCACAGCTCAAGAGCTGTCATTCCAACCACACAAGTTTGCGATGCAGTTTGCGAATGTTCATTTGAACTATGGTTTCGGGAAACACCAAATCGTTGAACTATGTTAGTAATGATGGAACTTGCGATGTTAGTTGGCTAACAATGCTTTTGGGAAACGCACCCCAGAGCGTTACTGACAGACTGGGAAGAGAGGTGCTGCAACAATGTCAAATATAGGAAAAATAATGTGTTTTGAACATTCAAACATAAAAACCTGTGTAGAAGCCAAAAACAAAATCAAGACTTTGGGCATAATAGGTCCCCTTTAAATGTTTAGGTAATTCAGGTGAACAGTAGTAGACTATAAGAAGTGCCTTTATTTCTATTTGTAAAATGCTAAAAACTCAATTGATGTCACAAGTGTGGTAAATTGTGTTAAATGTGTTGTTTTAGTTGGTCTTCAGGGTCCGCAATGTACTCAAACTGCATTTTCAGAGCAAGCTATAAGGTTCATGAACATATTTATAAAATAAACACATGCTGTTTTTCTACAAATGCACAGAGCTTTGAGTGTGTGTCTGTGCTGCTTTTTCCTGTTCTAGACGAAAGTGTGCTCTATCCCCAGTCACAGAGGACGAACAAGGGAAATATTTGTGGCAGAACTGTGGTCAGAGTGAAAAAGTGGGGAAAAAAAGAGTAAAAAAAGAGGGAGAGAAATGGAGAGGAGCTTGGAGGGAAGAGAGAGTGTCCCTGTCTTATCCTTTTTCAAACTGCAGTCTCTAGAGTTTAGATTTACAGTATGTTAGCAGGATTCAGCTCTATTGATGTTCATATGTGTAATAAGTTGAAATGTTGTTTGTCATAGAAGATCGCAGTTCTTAAACCAAGCATGACTGACAGCACAGAGACTGTGAGCAAAATGTGTTATTAAATTAACGATGAAGTGTAATTTCTACACCTCTAGAGACACCAAAAAGATTAGCAAAATAAACAAGTTTCCAGTGCCACAGAGTCACAGTGTTTACACTTTTTTTTGTAGGGAAATCAACCTGCTAATGACAGACATAATAGTGGTCTCTGTATATTAAGAAGGATAATAACATAAAAATACACACATCACCTTTAAATTCTGTAAAAGTGCATTTCTACCCAAAAGTGTTTAGAAAGTTTTTTTTTAGTTTAAATGCAATGGATACGCACCCAAACACACATATATCGTCCACACTCACAGTGGAGCTGTTGCAGATGAGATGGCGTGTGTAATGACACACTGGTGGGAATCTGCCGTTGCATGTTAATTCTTCCTTCACGCTTGCCTTGACGAAGACAGAGCCTCTAATTGAAGCTAAACAAACTGCTGACCCAGAGCACAGCTCAAGGTCCTACACACACACACACACACCCACGAGCACATGCACATGCATTTTATACACATGCACCATCATGTACATCCATTCCTGCACATTCCTCAATAAACAAGCAACACATAAATGTGCATGCACTAAAGAAAATGCAGGCCTGCAGGACCACTGGCTGGGTGACACAGTTTTAGAGTGAGTGTCATTACTGTTATCTTTGATTTCACAATGAACATATGCATATGCACATGCATGCAATGCATGCACATACACACACACACACACATCATGCTTCAGCCTTTACACTCATATTCTGGCATAGATAGATATTAACACTAATACATGCAAACATATGCATGAAGTCGCCTGCACACACACATATGCACAAGTCTGTGCATGCATATCCGTTAGTATGTCACTTAATGCACATGCATGCATGCACAAATGCTGATGCAGGCCTACAAGACTTCTGCATGGTTGACATAATTGTAGAGAGAGTGTGATAGTTGATATCTGTAATGTCATCATTAGTTCATGCATAGACTTGCATGCAGTCTCTTGCATATACACATGCACACCAGCCACATTTTAACATATGCATGCTTTTTTGTTAATATGTTACTTAAGTGACACATACATATATACATAAATGCAGATGCAGGCCTGCAGCACCTCTGCATGGGTCACGCAGTTGTATAGAGAGTGTCATAGACAGTGTTGGGGAAAGTTACTTTTAAAATTAATGCATTACAATGTTGCGTTACTCCCTAAAAAAGTAACTAATTGCATTACTTATTATGAAAAGTAATGTGTTACATTACTTTTCAGTTACTTTTTCTCACCTGGACTGGGCTTGCTTGTTTTTGTTTTTTTTGGCAAATGTTAAAGCCCTTTTACACCAAAAGTGAAATGAATAAGCCTAAGGTTGAAGGAAACGCATTTATGCCTGTACAGTAGAGGGCGCAGCTCAAACAAACCTTTCAGCTGTGCTGCCATTCTGGATTAAAGAAGAATAGATACAGGAGAAGGAAATTCAACACTTATTTCTAAATCTAATCTAAAGTCATTTTTGTTTATTAGTGTGGTTGAATTGGATCATTGTAGTTCAGATTAAAGTGAGATTAAATACATAAAGTATGTTTGTGTAATTTAATATAGTTAATTATTACAGGTTTGTATAAAATTCTGAGATTGCATTTCACTGTTTTTATTCATTTTGAGAAATACTGAATGTTTTCGTGGAAGTGAGATGAGTAAATAAGTTGACATTTAGTCTAGAACTACAATAACCATCATGTTTACGCATTGCACACAAATCTCTGCACTTAAACTTTTTCTCTCAACATGGAGACAGGAGAGCTGTCAGTCAATAAATGTGAAAACAAAGTAACTTGCATTACTTATTTGAAAAAGTAACTTAGATATTTTTGTTGTAAATTGAAAAAGTAATCTGATTACTTAACTCAAGTTACTTGTAATGCGTTACCCCCAACACTGGTCATAGATATTATCTTTAATTTCACCAGTAATGCATGCACATACTCACTTGAATATACATTCGCTAGCCTGAAAAAGCTTATTGCTGCACATGCATGCTTTTTTATAAGCATTTTACTGTACAACACAGTGACAGATAAATGTGCATGAACAAATTTTGAGGAGTGTAGATGGTATCTTTGATTTTAGCACACACACAAAAAAATTTACATGCATATAAATATTTGCATTTTCGAACATGTGCATACTCATGTGTAAGCATGTCATCATGCAAAAACAATGACTCGAACGTGTGCATGCCAAATGCATATGCAGACCTGCAGAACCACTGACTGGGTGACAGTTGTATAGAGAGAATTAAGTATTTTTGATGTCACTAGAAATGCATACACACATATGCACACATATATTTCTGTGCAGAGACAATGTTTACATACACAAATATAAATCCAGACCTCCTGAACCTCTTGAGAGAGTGTCGTAGTTGGTTCCTTTGATATCTGAGAGAATTATTATCGCTGTTGCGTTGAATCAGCCCGTTCCAGAGCATCTACAGGAAACACAAGTACGCCTTTGTGTCATCTGCACTGTGGATCCCTGTTGCGGCCCACAAATTATTTCACCGTGCTACACTTTAGGAAGGGCAAGTGCATGCACGCTTGTGCTGATC
>RJVU01008827.1:520279-602032 GCA_003731715.1 Anabarilius grahami | reverse complement strand
AGGGGCGGAGGGAGGGAGGGAGGGAGTGCACACACGGTTAGCCCTCCTTCTCTCTCTTTCTCTCTCTCCTTGGAGAGTTGAAGCTCTTTGAAGGTGATCTGAGGTAGCGTTGTCTTTGTGGCTTACTGCTCCCCTACCCTCTCCACCTGGGCCTCCAGGGGCCTGAACCCAACCCAGTGCTGGCTCCAAATCCAGGCCCAGGCTTCTCCCAGAGGCCCCAGGCCTCAGGAGGCAGAGAGACATGTTTCTGCTGTAATTGAAGACACCGATGCAAGAAGAACAAGAAGCTATTACAGTAAATGTGTCTAGGAAATGAAAAGATCCGATTTTAATAGCATGTCAAAAGCTTGTGCGTGTGTGCAGGACACCTAGATGAGTTATATAAGTTTTTGTGGGTTAAGTTAACAAGAATAAACATGACAGAGTAGTCAGAGAAAGAATTATTTAGCATGACTCATATTCTTACACTAGCCATCTTGGCTTCTACTTTATTTGAAGGAATAGTTCACCCAAAAATGAAACTTTGGTCTACTTTTACTCACTTTTATGTTATTCCAAACCCACATGACTTTCTTTCTTTCTTGCTGATGTTTCACATTGTTGATGTTAAACTTGAAGTGTGTCTTGAAGAACCGTTTTTGAGTTAAGTGAGTTGGTCCCACTTTATATTAGGTGTCTTTAACTACTATGTACTAACATTTAAATTAATAATTTGATACAATGCACTTATTGTGTACATACATGTTTTTACAATGTACTTATATTTTTAAAAAAAAATACCTACATGTAATTACATCTGTATTAATTTCTGTAATTAAATTTATAATT
The DNA here is from genome assembly GCA_003731715.1 of Anabarilius grahami. NCBI lineage: Eukaryota > Metazoa > Chordata > Actinopteri > Cypriniformes > Xenocyprididae > Anabarilius > Anabarilius grahami. Next base: position 601,204 of record RJVU01008827.1, on the reverse strand, counting down.
AGACTGTTGACCAATCCCTTACACCTTAACCCACCCATAACCCTACCCATACCACCAAACCTGTCCCTAACCTTACCCGTATCCCACCTCAATAGTGTTTTGCAACACAATATGAACACAAAAAGTACATTGTACTTATTTTTTGATGTAAGATTAGGCCACCTAATATAAAGTTGGACCAGTGAGTTTCAGTGGAGAGGAGGCTTTTCAAAAGACTTTAAATATAGCACTAAGTATGTTTTATTATTATTGTCATTTTTTTAGCTTAACAGCACCTCTATAACATTCTCTGTGAACGAAAGAAAGTCATATGGGTGTGGAGCAACACGAGAGTGAGTAAATTAAGACAGATTTTTTTTTTCCAACTATCCCTTTAAGCAATTTTAGGTTGAACTTGAGAGACTCCCACATGTCTGTTTCAGATACACAGTTATACACAGTCATTCAACTATAAGGTGTTAGTGATCTTCAATTTCCCCCTTTTAAGAAAATAAAAACATCTGTCTGCAACATCTGTCGGTGTTAAATAGCAGTCATTATTTCGCTATTAAGACAGTAAAAGCTTGATCTTAATGGCTCAGTAATGACAACATGTTCATCGCAGTATAAGCAAGATCAGACTGCAACGTTTTAGCAAACTTTTTGTCCATGATTACGAAAAATCTAAAATTCTTCAACACCTGCATCCCATTCCTTTATTTTCCTTTCTCTCTCTCTTTCTCTCTATGATGTTTATTCATTTCCCATTCTTCCATTTTTTTCCCTTTCCATTACCCCCATATCTCTCTGTACTTCCCCTCCGGGTGCATCTCTCCTCAATAACCCGTCCGACCTGTTTGCTGTCTGACGCATGCACATGCTGCACACACATTCACACCAGTCATGCACANCGCTGTCGTGCCGTCACTCCAACACAGAAGACCACTTCTCTCCGTTTCCTCTTCTCACTTTTCAACTCTCTTTGAAGTCTGAAGCTGGAGACACCAACTGTTGGCTCCGAAGCGAAAGACAGAGTGCGATCGCATCTGCTTCCTATTTATATACACCTGTCGGGGGCGGTGCGCATTATGCAAATATTGCACGCCAATTCCATTGGCCTGTTTTAATTCTCTCGAAGCTGATAGGGCTCTCTAGCGATATCCCAATTCGTCGGTCACTACTGACGTACGTCGAAGTGACCGACTGAAAGGGAAACTTGGTTTTCCCAAAAGAGGATTTTCACAATTTACAGAGAGGAAATAGGCGAAAGAGTGACATGCAACCTGGAAACTTTCATTCGTAAGTGAGCATATACTCACTCTGAAGAGTGCATGAATGTCTCATGAATGCACATTTCTTATGTTTATTGTGTATTCTTTTTTCTTGTTTCATGTATTTATGTAAAAAAAAAAAAGTTAAAAAGTATAAAAATTAATTTTAAATAGAGCTCTACTGAAAATGATTTGCATGTAATGAATATTTTTATTTATTTATTTATTTTTTTACACTGTTTCACTGACACTATTCACACTGTGTAAATATAAGTAATGCTATTTTTACTAAAAATATGTCTGAGCAATAGTGGGAAAGTTAGTGGAAATTACCTTATCCAACAAATTTGGCTATATACACTAGTGTAAATACATTGTAATATTGATTCTATATAGTGTAAATCCATGTATTTGACTGCGTTTTACTATGTACTACATTACAATTCAAAAGTTTGGGGTTGGTAAGAGTTTTTTATGTTTTTTAAAGAAGACTTTATTTGATCAAAAATATAGTAAAACAGTCATACTGTGAAATATTATTACAACTTTTAACTATTTACTACTGTAATATATTTTAAAGTGTGTGTTTCTTTTGTGGAAACATGATACATTTTTTTGTTCCTTTTGTTTCATGAATATAAAGTTCAAATGAACAGCATTTATTAATAACAGAAATCCACTGTAACATTATACATGTCTTTACTGTCACCTTTGATCAATTTAAAGCATTCTTGAACCATTCATATCTTTTTTTTGAGAGAATTAGTGTTTTGAACAGACATTTTAGTCACACTTTAGATTAGGGTCCAGTTCTTACAAACAACTAAACATTAACTACGACTTTTGCCTCAATAAACCACTAATTACTTATTAAAAGTTAGTAAGGTAGTTGTTAAATTTAGGTATTGTGTAGGATTATGGGATGTAGAATAAGGTCATGCAGAATAAGGCATTAATATGTGCTTTATATGAACTATTAAACAGCGAATATCCTAGTAGCATGCATGTTAAGCAACTAGTTAAAGGTTTAGTTCACCCAAAAATGAAATTTCTGTCATTAATTACTCACCCTCATGTCATTCCACACCCGTAAGACCTTCAGTCTTCGGAACACAAATTAAGATATTTTTGATAAAATCCGATGGCTCAGTGAGGCCTCTATTGCCAGCAAGATAATTAACACTTTCAATGCCCAGAAAGGTAACAAAGACATATTTAAAACAGTGGGTTAACCTTAAAGGGGCTCTATGTAGGAATGACACTCAGTGTTCAAAATAGGTACTGCAGTCCAAATTCAAAAATTGTTTGGCCCGCCCCCTCGTTCAAAGTTGCGGGTTGCCAGCAACAATAGGGAGCGCAATTCACAATGAAAGCTGAGGAGACTTAAACACTGTACACTGATGAGTTGATTTATCTGTTTCAATATGCTGTCGTTCATAGAGATATTTAGATGGATTCAGAGGCTTTTTAGGTCAGGAAGAATCTGCGATTCTCTGACCCAGTTTGTTTGCTGGTTTCCATGGTTGCAATACACGGTGTTTTCCGCCAACTGGCAACCTGTGATGTCGAAATACTATTGGATAAACTGACAGCACACGGTTTCACACAGACCAAAACAAAGACAGACGTTCCGACACGGAACGCACATTTTCAAAGTAGAATATCTGGCTGTAGCATTGTTTTTCTGAGAAACAAGTAGGTGAACTTAAATATCTGCAAACATATTGGGGTATTTTTATGCTTTATTAAAGTAAAAATCTTACATAGAGCCCCTTTAATGTTATAAAGCGACGAGAATACTTTTTGTGCGCCAAAAAAACTAAACAAAATAACTTTATTCAACAATATTTAGTGATGGCCGATTTCAAAACACTGCTTCATGAAGTTCGAAGCTTTACAAATTTTTTGTTTCGAATCAGTGGTTCAGAGTACAAAAGTCACGTGATTTCAGTAAACGAGGCTTCATTATGTCATAAGTGTTTCGAAATTTCAATGGTTCACTTGACTTTGGCAGTTTGATACGCGATCTGAACCACTGATTCGAAACAAAAGATTTAAATTTATCATTAATTCCTTTCTGGGCATTTGAAAGTATAAATCAACTTGCTGTCAATGGAGGCCTCCCTGAGCCATCGGATTTTATCAAAAATATCTTAATTTGTGTTCTGAAGAAGAACGAAGGTCTTACGGGTGTGGAACGACATGAGGGTGAGTAATTAATGACATAATTTTCATTTTTGGGTGAACTAACCCTTTAATAGTGAGAATTGGACCCTAAACTAAAGTCTTACTGAGATTTATTTTGGTCACTACATAATTTCCTTATTCTAGCTTTGTAAGGGAACTTTTGTTAAACAAACTTAAGAATAGTGTTCCCTTCCCACCATGAAGGGGTGTAAAAAACGTTGTTCCTCTTCCCTTCATTTCCTGGATTCTTCTCTATTTCTCCTGTACTGTATTCACCTCTCGTTGTCATTTTTTATTTGTTTTTATATGGCTATTTCTTTGTCTAATTCTTTTAGTCTCTCTTTCTCTGTCTGCCTGTATATGTATCTATTATTAGCTGACGTCTTCCCTGGGGATTTCAGCTGCTAAACTCCATATTCATGACACATCACTTGTGGGATTAGCATAGAATTATCCTCTTTGGATCCAGATGGAAAGCTGCCACAGACACGAGAACAGACACACATCAGCAGCATCCACACATGATCAGTTACACGGCTGCATGTGCTCCTTCACGCAGCTCTTACGGATCTCACTCTGATTGTGTCCGTCATCGTCTTTAGATAGCTAATGCTATTAGATATTTCATTAGCACTATACCAGTCAGATTTGTTAACTAGCTATTAGTATTTGTGTAGTTATTATACATTTAGTTTGCCTTCAGGCCTAACGGAAATGTAATATATGACATATATGTCCCTATATCGCAAGTGACACTGTCATATATGCAAAATATTTGACAATATATTGCTATCACATATATACATATCTCTAGATATATGTTGATATATGTTTATAACATATATAAAATGTCCATATTACATAAATATATTGGCATATATTAATACTATATGATTTTTGTTTATATAATATTATATGTTATGACCATATACAGTGGGTACGGAAAGTATTCAGACCCCCTTACATTTTTCACTCTTTGTTATATTGCAGCCATTTGCTAAAATCATTTAAGTTCATTTTTTTTTCTCAATTTCCCCATATTGACAGAAAAACACAGAATTGTTGACATTTGTGCAGATTTATTAAAAAAGAAAAACTGAAATATCACATGGTCCTAAGTATTCAGATCCTTTGCTCAGTATTTAGTAGAAGCACCCTTTTGATCTAATACAGCCATGAGTCTTTTTGGGCAACAAGTTTTTCACACCTGGATTTGGGGATCCTCTGCCATTCCTCCTTGCAGATCCTCTCCGGTTCTGTCAGGTTGGATGGTAAACGTTGGTGGACAGCCATTTTTAGGTCTCTCCAGAGATGCTCAATTGGGTTTAAGTCAGGGCTCTGGCTGGGCCATTCAAGAACAGTCACGGAGTTGTTGTGAAGCCACTCCTTCGTTATTTTAGCTGTGTGCTTAGGGTCATTGTCTTGTTGGAAGGTAAACCTTCGGCCCAGTCTGAGGTCCTGAGCACTCTGGAGAAGGTTTTCGTCCAGGATATCCCTGTACTTGGCCGCATTCATCTTTCCCTCGATTGCAACCAGTCGTCCTGTCCCTGCAGCTGAAAAACACCCCCACAGCATGATGCTGCCACCACCATGCTTCACTGTTGGGACTGTATTGGACAGGTGATGAGCAGTGCCTGGTTTTCTCCACACATACCGCTTAGAATTAAGGCCAAAAAGTTCTATCTTGGTCTCATCAGACCAGAGAATCTTATTTCTCACCATCTTGGAGTCCTTCAGGTGTTTTTTAGCAAACTCCATGCGGGCTTTCATGTGTCTTGCACTGAGGAGAGGCTTCCGTCGGGCCACTCTGCCATAAAGCCCCGACTGGTGGAGGGCTGCAGTGATGGTTGACTTTCTACAACTTTCTCCCATCTCCCGACTGCATCTCTGGAGCTCAGCCACAGTGATCTTTGGGTTCTTCTTTACCTCTCTCACCAAGGTTCTTCTCACCCGATAGCTCAGTTTGGCCGGACGGCCAGCTCTAGGAAGGGTTCTGGTCGTCCCAAACGTCTTCCATTTAAGGATTATGGAGGCCACTGTGCTCTTAGGAACCTTAAGTGCAGCAGAAATTTTTTTGTAACCTTGGCCAGATTTGTGCCTTGCCACAATTCTGTCTCTGAGCTCTTCAGGCAGTTCCTTTGACCTCATGATTCTCATTTGCTCTGACATGCACTGTGAGCTGTAAGGTCTTATATAGACAGGTGTGTGGCTTTCCTAATCATGTCCAATCAGTATAATCAAACACAGCTGGACTCAAATGAAGGTGTAGAACCATCTCAAGGATGATCAGAAGAAATGGACAGCACCTGAGTTAAATATATGAGTGTCACAGCAAAGGGTCTGAATACTTAGGACCATGTGATATTTCAGTTTTTCTTTTTTAATAAATCTGCAAAAATGTCAACAATTCTGTGTTTTTCTGTCAATATGGGGTGCTGTGAGTACATTAATGTGGAAAAAAAATGAACTTAAATGATTTTAGCAAATGGCTGCAATATAACAAAGAGTGAAAAATGTAAGGGGGTCTGAATACTTTTTTTACAGTGTGACACTGTATGTCACAGATATATGTTTAATTTATAAATGCCAATATATGCCAATTTATTTAAACAACATACATACAAACATTTTACATGCTTGTTTTCCATATTAATTCCTTATGTTTTCATTATTTGAAAAGACTTTTAACAAGTCTACACAATCCACATTTCATTTCAATTTCTATCCCATTTTAGAATTAGCACAATTTAAAAAAAAACTTGATTTATTTTACATTATTTATTTTACCTTATCTCAACTAGCTCATAAAAACTGTTGTAAAAAACAAATGCATTGAAAATAAAGATCTAACCCAACTTCAAATAATTGTAATTTTTACTTATTTAATCATTTTGTATGGTTTAAATTAATTTTGTTGTTGTTGTTATTTGACATTACTGTGACCTCAACCAAGAGATACATAATGAAAATAGTATGCTTAATGCTTACTGATCATTGAATAAAGCATTTAGATTTGACCCAAAAACAAACAAACAAACAGAAAAATGATAGAAACACTTTCAGTCTGCATTTCAGGCCTTGCATTTAGGATGCTACACCCCAGTGTTACGTCATTGCACACACCCAAACTCAAACGTAATCAAAAGACCGCCAAATTACACGCATTCAGGATAGAGACCAACGGATGAATTTGTCGCCCTTGTCGAGTGGAAACAAGAAACAGAATGAAAGTTGGAGCATTGTTCCAACATCACACATAAAAAACTTAGATAATGATGATTTCTTGGATGGACTGGATGAGATCTGTATATTTGAGATCTGAGTGGAGAGGTGGACTGAAGAAAAAACCTCAAGGCGGATGGCATTTTTTACGAGGCAATGATGCATAAAGTTGCAGGTAATTTCAGATTTTTTATTATAATTCACACATTGATATTGCACGGAGAATACATTTTAAATGATTGCTTAACTGCATGAGCCATTGATATACCAAGCTACTGGTCAGGGTAGCGCAGCCAGTGGGCTACAGATCAGTTAATTGAGCAGAAATTAATCTACCCTGCATCCCAATGTGCATACTATCCACCCTATCCGCCCTAAATAGTATTGAAAATTACTAACGTCACATACTATTTAGGATGGATAGTATGCACATTGAGACGCAGGCCTTGTTTAACTATTACTTTTTTTTGAAATTGCTCTATTACTGCATAATTGTGTGCGTTGTATGTTCATATTTAACAGCTAACGTTAACTACGAGTAGATTATTACACTGAAGTGCATAATTCTATGATCTTTAAATGTTTATGTGAGAATAATATCTTTAATATTTCAGCTGCCAGACACATGTAGTGGAGAAATAAAAGTGCATGACTGTTAACTGCACTATGGCCCGGCACAGACAGGCCTAAGCCAGGCCTTAATTAAATTAGAATATTTAAGTCGCTTTTATAAACGTACACTAGAAAAAAAAACATTACTTGTGTGCATCTTGAGACAGAACAATGGCTTAGACAGTATGAGCTGAACAAAGTGTCTCCATCCACATCCATCTATCATAAACATATTCCACATGGCTCTGGAGGGTTAATAAAAGGACTTCTGAAGTGAAACGATGCATTTGTGTAAAACAAAAATCTATCCATATTTAACAAGTTATGAAGTTAAATATCCTGCTTCTGCCAGACCGCCTTCTGTTTTCAAATTACGGAAAAATGGAACTGGCGTCGCAGCAGTTTCGTAAGTTACATAGGCGTAGGATGTACAGTGTAAGCTTTTTAAAGAATACGGAAGTTGTTCTGGCGGAAGCGGGATATTTAACTTCATATCTTGTTAAGTATAATTATTAGTATTATTTATTAATAATAGTAGTAATAGTTTAGAAAATATGTGATGCAAAGCTAAATTGTATCAGGCCCCCTAAACACCTTTTGTCAAAGCAATGTTCTATTTATTAATATAACTTTAATATTAATTCATGTTTGCCTTTCCTCACAGCTTGAAGTTCACCCGGGCTCAGGAATTTACGTGCCAAAAAATGTGTTGTGGTCATGCAAACAGCCCCACTGCCATGGCATGGATGCTTCTTCTTGGAGTATTTGAGCAATCTCAGAGGTATGTAATTGGTCATAGTGTGTGCATGTGTCTGTATAATTATTATTATGTTTTGGTAATTATGTAGATTGAACTTTATATCGGAAGTCTTTGGGTAAGGGGTCAAAATAAAAAAAAACTGTCCTATTATAGCAATTCTGGCATATTTACAGATATATGTACACACATTTACATTAAAATATGATGATTTATAAATAATTTGAGGTGTACTATTTACATTATCACCATTTTACTGAAGCAGGCTGTCCAAGAATTAAGTTGAAACATTTATTGTATGGTTGAGTTGTTAGATAGGAGTGGAGTGAGTTCTGATTTTGTTCTAAACTGTTATGTTGCTCTTTCTTAGGTGGAAAGTCTAAAAAAGCAAGCCCTGGGGAAACAAAAGAGGCCTTGGACAGAACAAAAATTGATGCAATAATGAGTATGTATATTAATTTTTTAATTGGGCTCATTTTTTAAAACTGTTGAACCAAATGTGACAGTAAAACCATGAGAATTTATCAGTGTCATCTTGGTGTATCAGTGTGATGACACTGAGGCCCAATCCCATTTCTACCCTTTCCCCTGCCCCTTCGTTTTGCGCGTTCACATGAATCGTGTCTCGATTCTCTTTTGGCTGGAGTGGTAGAGGTATGGGAAAGGGCCAGATAGCCCTTCAAATTAAGATTTTTCGGGACCACACTTCGAACGAAGGGGTATGAGAAATTTCCCTGCATACACCGACTACCGTGCTGCTAGAATGCGTGTAGTGATCATGGAAGTGATATTTCCACTCAGGATCGATCACTTATGTGTTACCTGGCTGCCAGTTTCTCCGTAGCTTGCTAAACGTGCTATTTGAATGATGTGAACACATCTTATATTGTCTGTAAACCCTTGCGTTACCAAGGCAACAACTAACTCGTTTGTATTACTTTGCAAAGAGCTCCGTTATCGCAGCGCAACAGTAGAAAACAAAACCATATCCGTACCGGCCAACTCGGCACGAAATGCAACGGTTAAACAAACAGCTTGGCCCGATGAAAAAGCGGCTTCACCAGTCTTGGGAAACTTGAAGGCTCATACGTTTTCTAACTGAAACCGAGCGCTGTCCAAAATACAACGCAAAACAATGTTGGGAGTGAGTAATCTGTAAAACGTGCTCGTGCCTGATTTCTGTTGATATGCGCACTTCATTGCTGTTCGTACTGGTTAAATGTTACAGGACACTAATAAAAGAAATTATGATGACGTGTGTAATGGTGTAGTAGTGGTGTCTCATTTCTTAGGGGAATATTTTCACCCCTATACCTTGCCACTCTGTTTCAAGGGGCAAGGGGAATGGGTATAAAATAGAATTGGGATTACACCTGGTTCTGAAAAATGCCTAAATTTCAGTAACATTTAGTTTATCTAGCTAACGAAGTATGCCCGTGTTCATTTAATGTGTTTTAGGGGATTATAATTTGGATGTCCTTAGATAAATGTTTTAAAACTAAAAGACATTTCTTTGTCTTTTTTACAGATGCAGTGATCCAGAGATCTCTTGGAACCACCAGGGGCCAACTAAGGGTCGCTATTAATCAAAAGGTCACTGAGCTGCGGACATCCAAAAAGACTCTAAAACCTAAAAAATGAACAGTATGCATCATATACCTGGGGCCAACATGAAGGTAGTTGAACAAACTCAGTGTTATTGGATTAGTAACTTGTGAAGTTAGTTTATATAGTTGATAATAGCGAATGAGACTCAAACATGTAAGGTCACATCATATTTAAAGTTTATTTACAGCTTATTTATATTACATATGATCTGTATATATTAATATTCATTGAAACTAAATGCTTAATAATAACTGCTAAACTAAAATCGCTTTTTTAATGAATTAATAATAGCCTAATATAATATAATATAATAATATAAATCATATAATAATTCTAAGTAATTATTATTAAAGCCAGACAATTTTATGACCGTACTTTTATTAACTTTATTGCGTTGGATGTGTCAGTGTTAGTTTGCTCACATCTGATTGGCCCAATTTCAGTTTGAGAGGTTAGCCGTGGAGCGCAAGTTATTATGGTGATGAACACCGCTAAAAGCCAAGTCACTTTCATGGTACCTAAAACCCAGGATTGGGGCAAACAAATCTGAAACTTACCTGGCTAGCCAGCTAATCCAGCTTCATGGTACAGGCCCCTGTTGGTGGATTTTCCTGTTCTGGGCTTGTTTTGTTGTATGTTCATTAGTTTTCTAATTTTGCACGACTTAATTTTTTTTTTTTTATAACATAATGTTTTAATAAAGATTTAATGTTTTAACTGTTTTACTGTATTTTTATTTTTTTTTGCTAACTGCACCGTTACACACTTGCATTGCATGACTTCATGGCCTATATTTAAAAATGTTTAAGAAATTAATGAAAGCATGTTTATTACATTTGTTTATTTTACTTTAATGCAAAATATTCATATACCTACTATAAGAACATAACATTTATTCAAAATATATATGCACACACACACACACACATTACTCAACTACCCTGAAGTTCTGTACCCGGGTCCTTTTCAGGAAACAATGTCTGTGGTAGTGATTTACAATGTTTTTATATATGCCATTTATATATTCAATATACATTTATCAAAAATACAATTGTGTATATATATTTCATTTTAAATGTAAAATATATACTAAGTCTATATAAAAACATGTTTTGGACATATATATATATATATATATATATATATGTCACATGTATGTAAGTAATATGCTATACATATATGTGTAATTTGTATATTGAACGTTTATACAAAGAAATATATGTCATGTATATTGTTATTTATATATGTGAAATATATATGACTGTTTTATACATACATAAACATATATATTTATATGGGCTAGTTTTATATGTCAATATATGAAATTGTTCCATTTTCGAATAGGTTTCATATATGTTTTCACTTTATATGTGGATATATTTTATATATGTAAATTTCATATATGTGCATATATTAAATTTGAAAGTTGCCTTGCAGGACATTTATCAAAAAACTTCTTTGAAGCTCAATATGAACTGCAAGTATCAGAGTGATCGGATTTTTACAGAAAAAAAAAAAAAAANTTACCCTGACGGTTATTTAACTTGTCAACGTCAATGTAAGTGTTGACATACTCATCGTACTGTTGGAGAAGGTTTTTATCTGTTTTTAATCAAGCGGTCAAAAAGTCACTCCCTTAAATTTAATGTCAGAAGGATCAAATTGTTATTTTAATAGTGAAAAATGGCAAAACTGGGTTAATTAGAAAATGTGGGACAAACAAAGACAATTAAGCATTACGAATTTTAGACCAAAGACCCCATATAAGTGTTGTTATTGTTAACTTTTTTTAAAATGCATTATATATATAAAAAAAATACAATATAAATATATATATATGAAAAAATGTTGCCTAAATGAAATAAGTTTAAGTATTACATTTATGATAAGAAATAAAACTAAAACTGAAATGAAATGAAATACATTTTCATTAGCAATATTTTTTTAAAAACTAATAAAAATACACACATAGTAACACAAGTACTAAAAAACTAAATTAAAATGAAACGTGAAAATATAAAATAGAAAGCAAAAATGAAAAAGAATATGAGTAATATTATATACTATAATAGTACAAACCCGATTCCAAAAAAGTTGGGACACTGTACAAATTGTGAATAAAAACAGAATGCAATGATGTGGAAGTTTCAAATTTCAATATTTTATTCAGAATACAACATAGATGACATATCAAATGTTTAAACTGACAAAATGTATCATTTTAAGGGAAAAATACGTTTATTTTAAATTTCATGGCATCAACAAATCTCAAAAAAGTTGGGAGAAGGCCATGTTTACCACTGTGTGGCATCCCCTCTTCTTTTTATAACAGTCTGCAAACGTCTGGGGACTGAGACGACAAGTTGCTCAAGTTTCGGAATAGGAATGTTGTCCCATTGTCTAATACAGGCTTCTAGTTGCTCAACTGTCTTAGGTCTTCTTTGTCACAGCTTCCTCTTTATGATGCACCAAAAGTTTTCTATGGGTGAAAGATCTGGACTGCAGGCTGACCATTTCAGTACCCGGATCCTACTTCTATGCAGCCATGATGTTGTAATTGACGCAGTATGTGGTCTGGCATTGTCATGTTGGAAAATGCAAGGTCTTCCCTGAAAGAGACGACATCTGGATGGGAGCATATGTTGTTCTAGAGCTTGGATATACCTTTCAGCATTGATGGTGCCTTTCCAGATGTGTAAGCTGCCCATGCCACGCGCACTCATGCAACCCCATACCATCAGAGATGCAGGTTTCTGAACTGAGCCCTGATAACAACTTGGGTTGTCCTTTTCCTTTTTAGTCCGGATGACATGGCGTCCCAGTTTTCCAAAAAGAACTTCAAATTTTGATTCGTCTGACCACAGAACAGTTTTCCACTTTGCCACAGTCCATTTTAAATGAGCCTTGGCCCAAAGAAAACACCTGCGCTTCTGGATCATGTTTAGATATGGCTTCTTTTTTGACCTATAGAATTTTAGCCGGCAACGGCGAATGGCATGGTGGCACATTCCTGTATGTGATGCAGTGCCGTCTAAGGGCCCGAAGATCACGGCATCCAGTATGGTTTTCCGGCCTTGACCCTTACGTACAGAGATTGTTCCAGATTCTCTGAATCTTTGGATGATATTATGCACTATAGATGATGATAACTTCAAACTCTTTGCAATTTTTCTCTGAGAAACTCCTTTCTGATATTGCTCCACTATTTTTCGCCGCAGCATTGTATGAATTGGTGATCCTCTGCCCATCTTGACTTCTGAGAGACACTGCCACTCTGAGAGGCTATTTTTATACCCAATCATGTTGCCAATTGACCTAATAAGTTGCAAATTGGTCCTCCAGCTGTTCCTTATATGTACATTTAACTTTTCCGGCCTCTTATTGCTACCTGTCCCAACTTTTTTGGAATGTGTAGCTCTCATGAAATCCAAAATGAGCCAATATTTGGCATGACATTTCAAAATGTCTCACTTTCAACATTTGATATGTTATCTATATTCTATTGTGAATAAAATATAAGTTTATGAGATTTGTAAATTATTGCATTCCTTTTTTTATTCACAATTTGTACAGTGTCCCAACTTTTTTGGAATTGGGTTTGTAATTAAATAATACTAAAATAGACAAAAAAGCATGACATTATATAAAAAACTCTAGATTTTGTTATTCAATAGAATATCAAAATGTTAAGTGCAAATTGGCTGATTTTTGAGATATTTCAGATATATTTGTATTACATATTCAACAAAATTATTACATATTCAGATTTATTATGTATTTATTAGTATTACATATTCTCAGAGATAAATCTAATACTACTGATATCCTGTTAATGATATCTGTAGTAAATCATGGGGACACACTACCACAGACACTGTTTCCTGAAAATGACCCGGGTACAGAACTTCAGGGTAGTTGAGTAATGTGTGTGTGTGTGTGTGTGTGTGTGTGTGAGTGAATGTGTGTGTGTGTGTGTGGAAGGGGGATCCTTGTCCTTGTGGGGACATTTTTGGTCCCCATGAGGAAAACAGCTTATAAATCATACCAAGTGAAGTTTTTTGAAAATATAAAAAATTCAGAAAGCTATCTGTGACAGGTAGGGTTAGGGGATAAAATCATTATAAAAATCATTATGTCTATGGAAATGTGAGGGTGTGTGTCTGTGTGTGTGTGTATGTGTGTGCACATTATGTTCTACAGTAGTTGATTCTTGAGGTTTTGTTTGAAGTCTTGAGGGCTTCATGGTATGTGCTTTGCTGAAAGGACATCCCCCTCTCGTTCTCAGGCATGTGGCCAGAAACACACTTCATCTCAATTTCAAATCTCAGCCCTGACTTTGACCTCACTGCACAAAACCAGTTACAGGATGATCTCGCTCTCTCTCTCTCTCTCTCTCTCTCTCTCTCTCTCTTTCACTCTGTCCTTCTCTCTCTCCTCTGCTCCGAGAATACGCTTATAACTTCATTCCCTGGACCATCTTCCCTGTTATACTCCCATCTTCAACTTATTCTGCCGTTATTCTCTAAATTGTCCTTCTTCTGTCAAAAATCTTCACTTTTCTTCATATTCCCAACATTCATGGGTGTCTTGAAAACGTTTACCATTTATTTTTGCTGCTTTTCAAATGGCTTTCACTATTTTATCTTCTTAAAAACTATGATAATCTAAACCAATAGTGAAATAAACAAACTTACAAATGTGTAAATAATTTTTATAACTGTTAACCCAAATTACATTACCACCACAACTATATAGGAGACACGTGCTATGCAAAGAAAACAAAGAATCAAGGTAAATATCGCTTTTGAACATATATATATATATATATATACAGTGGGTACGGAAAGTATTCAGACCCCCTTACATTTTTCACTCTTTGTTATATTGCAGCCATTTGCTAAAATCTTTTAAGTTAATTTTTTTCTTCGTTATTGTATACACAGCACCCCATACTGACAGAAAAACACAGAATTGTTGACATTTTTGCAGATTTATTAAAAAAGAAAAACTGAAATATCACATGGTCCTAAGTATTCAGACCCTTTGCTCAGTATTTAGTAGAAGCACCCTTTTGATCTAATACAGCCATGAGTCTTTTTGGGAAAAATGCAACAAGTTTTTCACACCTGGATTTGGGGATCCTCTGCCATTCCTCCTTGCAGATCCTCTCCAATTCTGTCAGGTTGGATGGTAAACGTTGGTGGACAGCCATTTTTAGGTCTCTCCAGAGATGCTCAATTGGGTTTAAGTCAGGGCTCTGGCTGGGCCATTCAAGAAGGTTTTCGTCCAGGATATCCCTGTACTTGGCCGCATTCATCTTTCCCTCGATTGCAACCAGTCGTCCTGTCCCTGCAGCTGAAAAACAACCCCACAGCATGATGCTGCCACCACCATGCTTCACTGTTGGGACTGTATTGGACAGGTGATGAGCAGTGCCTGGTTTTTTCCACACATACTGCTTAGAATTAAGGCCAAAAAGTTCTATCTTGATCTCATCAGACCAGAGAATCTTATTTCTCACCATCTTGGCAAACTCCATGCGGGCTTTCATGTGTCTTGCACTGAGGAGAGGCTTCCGTCGGGCCACTCTGCCATAATATCTTATATAGACAGGTGTGTGGCTTTCCTAATCAAGTCCAATCAGTATAATCAAATGACTCAAATGAAGGTGTAAAACCATCTCAAGGATGATCAGAAGAAATGGACAGCACCTGAGTTAAATATATGAGTGTCACAGCAAAGGGTCTGAATACTTAGGACCATGTGATATTCCAGTTTTTCTTTTTTAATAAATCTGCAAAAATGTCAACAATTCTGTGTTTTTCTGTCAATATGGGGTGCTGTGTGTACATTAATGAGGAAAAAAAATAAACAAATGATTTTAGCAAATGGCTGCAATATAACAAAGAGTGAAAAATTTAAGGGGGTCTGAATACTTTCCGTACCCACTGTATATATATATATATATTTGTATTACATTATGTATATTATGTAGATTAATTACATATTTAATACATATTTATTACATAGTATTACATATTCAACAGAGTTAAATCTATCATGTGACTAATCTATCAAAATGTGAAAATATTATTTAATTGTGAGTATCCGGGATAGATAAAATGCCAGCTATGACATTAACCTTAGCAAGGTCATTTTATGGCATAAATGTTTCAAATGTTATTCCCATCCCAGAATGATATAAGAATAATTTGATATATGGTGCAACTGGAAATGTTCTGAGAAAACATTGGACATTATAAATGGACAAATTAAACTGGTGAGTGTGTGAAAAGTGTGTTTGAGAAGTTTATTTTGTAAAAGTCCACAGGTTTAAATGTGTCCATAGTTTAAGACATAATCCTTTGTTTTTTTTTTTGTTTTTTCACCTTCTCTTTTTTCTCGTGCTATTCAGGCATGATCTGGAAGTGTAGTGATCTGGTTGTTTTTTCAGGTTTGTTGTGGTGATGATGGGACAGAGACACAGTAAATGCACAATGAGAGAAAGAGAGAGCAGGAGAATGAAAGGGAAAGAGAGAATGCACATCCTCAAAGCATCCTGTTTCCTGTTCGGCCTTTATGGGACTTCCTGCTCTATTGTCAACAGAAAATCTCACCTGTTTTTATAGAGAGAGGGGGGGAGAGAGGGGGGGGGGGTGAATAAAGGATACATCTTATGCACTTTATCAATTAAGTTTTCACTTTCATTTTTTTTTTGTAAAATGTAAAATAGTAATAAAACTTTTTGTTCTTACTTCCAAATGGAGTACAAATCTGTCCTGTTAAAATTAATCAAAGCACTAGATGAAAATATAATAGAATAATAGAACAGATCTCAAATCCTAATTGTATCATGATCAAAAATGTGCATTTATCTATTTATTTGGTAGCAGTGTATTTGTCTATATATGAGATGCATGAGATCTATTTATAAAATGGACAAACAGTGTTTTTATTTTCATTTTAGAGCTCAGTTTAACCAAAACCCATTCATTACCCCATTAATATGGAAAGAGTGGCTAGTAACTCTTTAAAATGTCTCTGTTGTGTTTATTGGAAACAAGAAAGTCTTCCAGGTTTGAAAGAACACAAGGGTGAATACATAGTTTTCATTTTTGGGGGCTTTTAAAACCATGCCTTTACGAGTGACACATGTTACTAAAAAAATTGGGTTGTACTACAATATAATGTTTTGTAGGGAGAGAGAAATGGAAAGTTAGAGGAGTGAAATGAGGAGCACTAGCAGGAGAGAGTTGGTCTCTGAGGATCTCTGGCCAGATGTTTCCACACTCAGCTCTTCCGCTTGATCATTCCCAGCACTTCCTCTTTAAGAGAGAAGGAAAAATGAAAGGAAAACAGAGAAAGAGAGAGAGAGTGGGAGAGAGTGTGCACATTACCCCTCCTCGCAAAAACTCTCGTTCTGGTTCAATGGGCAATGAAAACACTCCTCCCGCTCGCACACATGAACACACACACATCTTTTTTTTCACAGAGTTGTCTGTCCGCTGATTGACTCCGTCAGATAAATCACCATGGCAGACTCAACAGGTCTATAAGTCAAATCAAACTGAGAGCTGAAATAAGGGTGGTATATGATTATAAAGGGTACAACACAGACCTTTCAAATGCGGATAAAATCAGTATGTATTAGACTAAATCATTACAACAAGTGTGAATAAATTCAATATCATTCTCTGTCTTTCCATCTCTCAACAGTAATTCAAACATGAGTGAAAAAATGTGTTTGTGTGTTTTTCAGAGAGAGAGAGAAAGAGATAAAGAGAGCTTCCTTAATCGGAATTGGGGAGAATTTAAAATTTAAAGAGGTCATGACATGAGAAATACAATTTTTGGCATATAAGAGGTCTTTATATCACTATTACATCCTGCAAGTTCAATAACTTAAAACGTCTTCGTCATCAATAAAAGAGAATTTATATAATCAAGCTGTAAAAAAGCTTCATTTGGAACAGTGGTGGCATGTGATGTCACAGGGGCACAATCATTTGCATACGACTGCCTCTGGAGCGAGACAACAACGCATACTTTAACCTCATCGCATCGTTGTCTCCGCCCACTCGTGTTCAGTCGATCAGCAGCGAGTGGATCTAAAGTAGGCCTTGCTGTTACGAAAGGATTGTGATAATAACAAGATTGCGATGCCAATCAGTTGTTGTGCTGTTCCTCGCTGTGGAAAAACATCATCTTTGCATATACTGCTGAAAAATCCAGATGTCAGAGAAAAATGGATTTGGTTTATTTTTAACGTATGTCCTAGTCACATCAGTGCTGACTTACACGTTTGTACTGTACATCTGACCAGCGGATGTTTTGAGAACAAGTCGCAATATGAGACTGGCTTTGCCCAAAAACCTTTGCTTAAAGATCAGGAATCAACTGTTCTCAGCATGGACTGCAAACTGTAAGTAACATATTTTATTTTTAATCCAGTAATGATTAATGAGTAATGGTTAAAATCATAATGAATAATCCTAGTATTTTTACTTCAAAGAACTCTCTCTTTATAATGACTGAAGCTGTCAATCACACAGCACGAGTTTATCTGGACACTTGCCAAAACTCAAGTTATAGTGACGCTCTTACACTACACAATGAATCTCTTACTTATTTAAATCCTGTTTGTATTGTTAGTTATGGTGAAAGCATTTCATGAGAGTGCAGAAATTGCGTTGCAATGATGAGATCACTGCATTCACATGATCAACAGACTGTCATCTGCTCAATGCTCATCACTGCAACCTTCAATGTTATAGGAATAGATCTAAATATAATGCAATAATCAACACTTGTTCATGATTGGTTATTCTCGACAGCTGTAAAAAAGTGGTAAAAGTATTCAAAAGGATTTACTTATTTCAATTGCAAACATGTTAGCCAATCACTGCAGTGGGCGTTTACATTGAAGTCTCACAGCAGACACGCCCCTCCAGACAAAGTGTTCAAATCAGAGGCCTAAAATCAGGGTATAAAACCCTTATTTCTAAGTTATGACAATTATTTGATGTAATAATCATATTAACATTTTAAGTGCACCTCAGGAAACATTATAAAATAATAATAATAAAAAATCAATTTCATCCCTTTAACATTTGGCTTCCCTTCAGTTCTTGAACTGAATTTTGAATTGGAATGACAGGAAGAGGAATTTCTGAATTTCAGTTCAAAGAAATTCAACACAATCACACTCTTTCATCATAAATTATTATGCCTATTTATTCTCTGTTATGTTGAATATTTCCTGGAATGATTAGATACATATCTCTACAGTAAGTTTCTAAAACAACTAAGATTTTTTTTCCCCACCACAAAATGTCCAACATAAGGTTTACTGACAAGTTTATAAAAACAAATATGGAAACCAAAATTTTAATCGATTACATCTAATATTTATTGATATTATATGTTTATATTTGAAGTCTTTAAGGGAGAATTAGTGTATGATGTCATGTTTATAAATAATTCACACAGAAAAAATGAAAAGTATCATTTAAAACTACACTTACAGTGCTGGATGCTTCATGTTCAGGGACTAAATTTGATTGACTGATTCATTGATTCATTGATTCATTGATTGATTCATTCATTCATTGATTCATACATCCATTCATACATCCATTCATTCATCGACTGACTGACTGACTGACTGACTGACTGATTGATTGATTGAAGATGAGCATACAACCCTAAACGTACATGCATATTTATTTTATATAATTAATAAGTGGAATTTCAAATCAACACGAAACAAGTCACAGTGAATGAATATATATATAGTGTTATATAATGTCACAAATATAATATAATTACATTAGACACAATATTCTTTTAAAAATAATTTTCTCTGTCCTTTTATATGGCCCATACTGGCATCACATGATGAAGACATTTTAACAAATTCAAATGTTGTTATCAAATATGGAAAAAGAGGAGATATCTGTGGATCTATAGTTTACAATACACTTAGAATAACATGAGATACACACACACACACACACACACACAGGTTTGCTTTGCTATTGACATTTCAAAGGCGTAATGGTTTTTATACTGTACAAACTGTACATTCTATCCCCCTACACTACACTACTCCTAAACCTACCTATCACAGAAAACATTCTGCATTTTCACATTTTTAATAAAACATTTAGTATGTTTTTAAAGCTATTTTAAATATAAGGACTCATGAAATGTCCTCATATTTCATGTTTAAGTCGTAATACCAGAGTAATACCCATGTCATTATACAAATTTGTGTCCTCATAAATCATGAAAACAAACAAACACACACACACACACACACACAAACACAAACACAAACACACACACACGTTTGTTTTTGTGAAATGTGGGGACATTCCATAGGCGTAATGGTTTTTATACTGTACAAACCGTATTTTTTATCCCCCTACACTACCCCTACCACTAAACCTAACCATCACAGGAAACTGTGCACACTTTTACTTTCTCACAAAAACTCATTCTGTATGATTTATAAGCCTTTTGAAAAGTGGGGACATGGGGAATGTCCTCATAAATTCCCCTCTCCTTGTAATACCTATGTCATACCCATGTCATTATACACATTTGTGTCCTGATATTTCACAAAAACATGCCCACACACACACACAAACACACACACACAAACACAAACACAAACAAACACAAACACACACATACATACACACACACCTTTTCTCTGGGTGGATGTAGTTTCTTCAATCTCCTCCACTGTCAAAATTACTCTGTTCAGTAATGACACCCTCCACCTTGTCCATCTGTCTCTGCGATGACACACGTCAGCATTATGATGTCATAATACCAGTAATACCACATCATCCCTCAAATACTCAATACTGTACATCATCCCTTAATGTACTTAATTAATCATATTTCTAATACAGTATATACTTTTTTTCAAATATTGGTTGTGAATTCTAAAATGAAGTGAACAGATGACATTATTTTACTGTACATCTCAACATAATTTAAAGAATAACAACATCCTATGGACTTCTTTTGTTTTATATAAATGTATTTATAATGATAGTCCAAACCCTAGCCCGAAAGAAAACTGNACCCATCCAAGTGCGCACACACACAGTAGTGAACACACACACACACTTAATGCATTTATTCCAAATATACAAAAACAGTCTATGATATGAAGCCCTTTTGGTTTGTCTGTGTTAAGATACTTTATACAGACAGTGTAAATTTATCATCAGTCATGTTTCCTGTCTTCTTTTGACATCTGTGCGGTCACTCCCACATTACACGCTCACATACACACTCTGAATGTTACACATGCACAGGCATCTCACACACACTGAGCTTAGTGCTTACTTGATGTCACTGTCTTCCCTCTCTCACAGACCTCTCTGTATTCATGCCTCACACACTCTCTGTGTGTGTGTGTGTGTGTGCGCGCGTGCGCGTGTGTGTGTTTGTGTGTGTGTGTGTCTCTCTTACACACACAGGGTTTCTGTGTTTTACTGGGATTTTTCAAAGTCTATGATTTTAAAACTGTACAAATTGTATAGTCTATGCCCTAACCCTAAACCTACCCATCACAGAAAACTTTCTACAGGTTTACATTTAAAAAAAAAAAAAAAAAAACATCACTAAGTATGATTTATAACAAAATTTATACCATAGGGTTTACCTAAATCCCCCACACAGGCAGATATGTGTGTGAGCTGTGATTAAGCTGACTGACTTGATCAAATGAGTGTGCCCCGGAGACAGACTGCAGTCGGATAGTAAATGTATATATCAATGTGTCTAAATAGATTGTTTTAATAAAGGCAACTGGCTTCAATACTAAGTGCCTTTGTTTATGATAATGTATACGTGTTAGCGGAAATGGTGTTTTCATGTAAGACATGGGTTCCTCAAATCAGGGTTGGAGCTAAACTCTGCAGGGCATTGGCCCTCCAGGGCAAGATTTGAGGAACAGTGGCATAAGAGAAACTGTGCGAGCCCAGTATGTTGTGGATATCAAGAAGAGGAGGGGGCCTTGCACCAATCCCTGAGGCACCCCAATGGTTATTTGGTGTGTTTTAGCCTCCCGTACCCTCCAGGAAACATTGAAAGATCTCCTTTGAGGCAAAATTCAGTCTAGTAAAGTGCCGTTTCTGTGTTAAGAAATTCAGAGAGAGTTTACTGTTACACTTTTAAATTACAGGGTCAAAACCAAAGTGGTAACCTCAGGATAAGAGTCATGTTCAAGAGCATAACGGTGGTATTTATTGTATCAGCTCTTACAGGGTTCAAACCTAGAACCTTTCAAAACCTTTCAAAAACAGTTATAATTTAGTTTTATAACTCAACACTAATTTTTTTAATAATTTTTAAAACAATTTTTGCTGTATTTAAAGTCCACATTACTTAAAACTTACTTTGCTTTTAACCCTATAAAATTTGCTTCCCCTCTGTTTCTCCCCTTTCCCTCAGTTTCTTTCATGATTCATTGACTTGAATGATTTGTTCACAGAGCACAGAATCATTCACAAAGGGAAACACTGCATGCAGCCTTCTTTTAAATTTTAGTAAGTAAGATTTTGGATCGGAATTGAACTTACAAGCACTAGGGGTTGCACGGACTAGTCGACTTTAATGCTCTGCCGTGACACTTTAAGCTTGACATCGACTAGTCACTGATCATAGCTTATAGAGACGCAATAGGACAAGAAATCTTTGAAGTCCACATTTACGCTCCGTATCCAACAGTTAATGACAAATAAATGCTCCACAAGTCTTTCAACCCCTAACAAGCACACCAAATTGACTTCAGAGATTTGTCAAATTGACTTTAGAGACTCACCACTTCACTGATTTCATTGAATCAGTCTAATGAATTTGTTTCTATTATTCAGCAGAATTCATTTTAAAGTCATTATTTGAGTCTTTGTGAATTAAATTAAATTTAAGGTTTTTGCCTTTGGTTAAGTCCCTAATTGTCTTGACACACCCTTATAAGCAGCAGATCTGACCTCTGACATTTTGGGCAGTATTAAGCAGCTTTTTTCTGCCCCAGTGGACACGTAGGGTAAATGTCGTTGACGTGTGCATGTGGGCGGTCATGTGTTAATGTTCTTGCACATGAACAGGCTGTATAGTTGTCGCTTCTGTGCTATTCATCTTCTGAGAGTGTCTGTGTGTGAGAGACAGGCAGGGAGCTCAGGGCTTACTTCTGCTGTCTCATCAATAGACATATGCAATTGTGAGAGGTAATCACATGAATACACACATTATGAGAGAGACAGACAGAAGAGAAAGAGATTGCATGTAAGTGTTGGAGTGAAACGCCGTGATTATGGAGGTTTGAAGAGGTGTGTTAAAGGGTGTGTAATTAAAGGTAAACAGAGCAGTATGATGCAGAAAGACACAGATTACACTCTTTATCATTGCCATGGCTCTCTCTCTGTATGTGTGCGTGTGTGGTTGTTTGTATAAGGGCAACATTTAGAGAGCATTCCAGCAAAAGATCCGAAGTTTTCATTTCTTTTAAGATGTCTATAAATGTATGTATGTGTGTGCATGTCTGTACTCATACACAAAGATTGTAATTATACCAATCAACATAATTTAAGCAACGAATGAACTGTTCCACAGACTGTGGAAGGTCACACAACTAGACTAAAGGAGGCACATGTGCTATCTTCAGAGGCAGTCACACTAGATTGTAAGAGTGCAACACTACTTTAGATTAAGAATGGAAGTGAATGGAACATAAAATCTAGATTGACCGCCCCTTTAGTGCGAGGATCACATTTTTACACGCTTTTTAATTTTGTGCATGTACTGATTGTTTGTCACTTTTTACGTAGGATCATATCCAAGGTAGTAAGGATCACTTGACATTTAGTGTGTGTGTTTAGGTGTGAAAACTTGCTTCAGGCCATGACAGCCTAATATCTTCAGTTAGCAGTGAATTACACCTCATTATGGTGAACCTGGAGCCACACACACACTCCTCGCGGCTCATACACAAATGTGCAAAGTGCGAACACTCAGCAGCGTGGTGCAGGTAAGTATATGTGGTGTTAGGTATACCTGCAGACAGCTCACGCACACACACAGACTCCAGACAGCCTAATGATGTGCTGGAGGTTTGACTGCTGTCATTGAGTGTGTGTCTGTGTCAGCAAAAGTCAAGGCAGACGAGAGACTTTCAATTAACACTGCTAAAAATCATTATGATGTCATTGTACGATTCCACACATGCACACACACACACACACAAACAAACACACTCCCAATGCATCTATATATGCACACAACTTATTTATATTTACACACACAGGTAGACAAAAGTGAAAGAAAGTCCAGTAATAATAAACATCATCCTGTCATTTTACATCATCATTTACACAAAATTACATTCCTTGAGAAAGGGCACATTGCATCTGTCATCTGAAAGGAAACATTTCTCTCACAGGTGAAGTTATCAATCTAAATTAAGGGAATGATTTTTGACCTGTGGTTTACTAAGTGACAACCCTGTTTCGTCATTAAGAGTTGCTTGTTAAAGGATTAGTTCACTTTCAAATGAAAATTACAACAAGCTTTACTCACCCTCAAGCCATCCTAGGTGTATATGACTTTCTTCTTTCTGATGAACACAATCTGAGTTATATTAATAAATATCCAGACACATCTAAGCTTTATAATGGCAGTGAATAGGACCAAGGAGTATAAAGCTTAAGAAAGTGCATCCATCCAAAGCAAAACGTACTCCACATGGCTCCGGGGGGTTAATATAGGCCTTCTGAAGTGAAGCGATGCATTTGTGTGAGAAAAATATCCATATTTAACAAGCTATGAAGTAAAATATCTAGCTTCCACCAGACCGCCTTCCGTCACTTAATTGCATGTTATTTACAATTTATTGGAAATGAATTATAGTTTAAAATTAAATTAACTATATTTAGTTGAATTTAAGAGTGCTATTTTGAACCACTTAAGTAGGACTTGAGTACATATTTATATGCAATTTCATAATTACTTGTCTTAAAGGGATAGTTCACCCAAAAATGAAAATTTGATGTTTATCTGCTTACCTCCAAGGCATCCAAGATCTAGGTGACTTTGTTTCTTCAGTAGAACACAAATGATGATTTTTAACTCCGACCGTTGCGGTCTGTCAGTCGTATAATGCATGTCAATGGGAATTCCATCTATAAGAGTTAAAAAAAAATGCACAGACAAATCCAAATTAAACCCTGCGGCTCGTAATGACACATTGATGTCCTAAGACACGAAACGATCGGTTTGTGCGAGAAACCGAACAGTATTTATATCATTTTTTACCTCTAAAACACCACTATGTCCAACTGCCCTCTACATCCGGTTAGTGAGGTCAAAAAACACGTTCTGATGACGGAAGTGATCTCTCGCGCTTTGCTTCAATGAGTGCGAGACATCACTTCCATTGCCAGAGCGCGTTCAGACCTCACTAACCGGATGTAGAGGGCAGTTGGACATAGTGGTGTTTTAGAGGTAAAAAATGATATAAATACTGTTCGGTTTCTCGCACAAACCGATCGTTTCGTTTCTTAGGACATCAATGTGTCGTCACGAGCAACAGGGTTTAATTTGGATTTGTCAGTGCATGTTTATTTTTACTCTTATAGATGAAGAAACCAAGTCACCTACATCTTGGATGCCCTGGGGGTAAGCAGATAAACATCAAATTTGAACTATCCCTTTAATAGTTGTTTTTATTACTTTACTACCTTCGAAATATGGTTACGGTGTACTGCCGAATGTACTTGCAAGCATTTATGATAAACTAAAATACACTGTCATGTAATTTCTATTGAACCATTTAATGTATTTCATTATATTTATTATTACAATTTCCTTGTTACAGTGCATTTATACATTTAAGTACTGAGTAATAATTATGAACAACATGTACTTACTGTAGGGTTAAGATTAGGTTTAGGGTTAGTTGTGTGTAATTATGCACAATTTATAGTAATTAACTATAGGAACTACGTGTAACGTGTAACAAGGACACTGTAAAATAAAGTGTTACCCAATTTAGTACATTTAGAATATATTAACTGTAAATGCAATTTTAAATAACATTTAAAATTATAATCAAGTACTTTACATGTGCTTTAGTATGTTAGTCAACACATCAAAATAAGTGTACTTTAAAGCATGACAATAATTAAAAAAATTATTTACAGGTAAATGTACTTTTAAATGTACTTTTAATTAGATTTTACTACAAAATGCACTTTTTAAAAGGTCTTAAAATACCTTTTATATAATTGATGTTAACTTATCTGGAGGTATTGTTTTATTTTAAAAATTACTTTTAAGACTTGAAGTACTCTACAAGTGCACATTCAGTTCAATTAAGCACAATTCTTTTCCCACAAGCTGCTCTGGTTTTCACTCCATTCCCAGTCTGGATTGTGTTTCAGCAACTGTACCAATGGCGATACTTTTGGAAAATGCAGCTCAGGTCAGTTATTGAGGGTTTAGAGAGGTTTTTGAAGTTTTGTCAGATGGCCAGACTGGCAGCCAGCAAGATTAGATCAAACCTTCAAAGCTAGGGACACACCAAGCCGAATCCAAAGAACTAGGTGGTGATGAAGCCTGACTGTGTTGTCGCCTCTCGTCGGCTGCTATATAGGTTTGCAGATATACAAACCGTAAACACAGCACTTGCTTACCATTTTGAATATCAGTTACGCTGATCAATTTCTTCATTCCATTCGGCTCATGTTAATATGAAAATATTTGTGCATCCAAATGCTAAGGTAAGATGACCAAAAGCCTTCTTTCTGACTTCTTTGCTCACTTTCATCACTTTCGCTTTTATTCTCATGCATTGACTCATTTGCAAAAACTGAACAGCTAATCAGAGTTCTCTTTTTTCACCAACGGCCCAAGATTCAACATTCAGAATCGGTGCGGAACACCAAAAAAACGAATCTGGCTGATGCTCAAAAATGGCTCGATGTTGCTCTGCGGCAGACCATCAGCTTGATGTGTCCCAGCCTTAAGACTGCCAAACAAGACTGGTTTAACCTTTCTTTCCTCAACAAAGACAGATTTTCAGATTGAAGGCATCTGTTAACGGTCACTCATATGCCTACAAGAGCATGACAAGGCACAAAACTCACACCCATTGTGTTGAGAGGATGTTATGATACCTAAAAGTGCCATTTAGTTTGCCAGTTCACTTTAGACATTTACATTTCTTCATTTTGCAGATGTTTTTATTCAAAGCAGCCTACAAATGAGAAATACAACAAAGTGATTCATCCTAAGCAATAAAGTGTGAGAAGTGTTAACAATACAAAGTTTCAAACATCAACAACAGCAGGATAAAGTTAGATGGAAAAGATGAGTTTTTTGCAGGTTTTGGATATTGCAAGTCTCTATCTTTGATGACCTGCAATCATAAAGTGGCAGTTATGTAATTTTTTTTTTTACATTTCTAATTGGTTGTTTTACACTTTTGGCATGCTATTACACTCCACTGTCTTTTTGCAGATCTTTGAGAGACACCGATACATTTTATCGACTGAGCTCTTCAACGATCTCTGTGGGAAAGATGACGATCAAACATCAAAAACCTAGTTGAGACATTTGAACTGTGACTGACATCTGAACTGGAAACAAATAATAAATTGAAAAAAGTAAAAAAAAAATGAATGAATGATTGTTTATTAATAATGACTTAGTTATACATTTTGAAAAATAAATTTTTCAAAGATGAACATTTATGTAGAAAACATGCACTGAATAACAGACCAGAAAATGGGGCTAATTTTGTGTTCATGATGTTAATTAAAAAAATAAAAAAAAACTAATAAAACTAAAGTAGACATGCTCAATGAAGAAACGTACAATCAAATCATTGTTTTCAATTCTGTCTATTGTGACAGAGCAACAAAGTTATCTTTATTTCTGTCAGAGCATTCCACACTGCTGTCAGATGGTCCATTTCTTGTGCAATAGGTCTTTTTGTTCAAGCATTTGCATGGGCACTTTGATAAACCGTCCTGCTGTAGTTGGATTTCACGTTCATATCTCAACAATCGCAGGGCCAATTTGGTCTCTCTTTTTCCCTGATTTACGGGTGCAGACATTAATTTAAGAGCTATTGTTCTCTGCTAACGTACCCCTCCCACACGTCTTCCCGCTGCTTCCATGCCATGTTCACTCTCTTCCTGAGCGCTGCTACCCATCAATCAGTGAAGGAGCTGGAGAGATTGTTATCTCAGTCACAGTATTAACCTTCAGAACCTGACTGCTGTCTCTACAGCATAATTAAGATGAGAGAGCATTAGGACTGAGGTAATTGATTAAACCTGTTTTGATGATGTTAAAATGGTTTGGCAATTTTGAGACAAATGTGTTTTATGAGGGCGACCGTTTTCAATAATAGGTAGAGTAGAAGCCAACCCCCACCAGACACACACAGACCTCCTGCTGTCCAATTTAACCAGATTCAGTCTCTCGTTTTTTATTCTCACACTGTAGGATTTAATCAGAGTGCAGAACAGCAAACACCATTCCTAATGAAAAACGTCTGATGCTTGTTCTTCTCGGATTCTCCACGTGGCAAACTTTCTTTTTTTGGGATAGGTGGGTGGGGGGTGATACAGCTAACTGGAAGACTGCTGTTCCTACAATAAAGGGGCTTTCACACCGAATAGTTCTAGAAACTAGCCAGTAGGAGCCTGGGCCAGGTTCCTGGTTGCATTCGCACCGGGAATAGGAACTGTGAAGCGGCCAACAGCGGCGTCTTTAAGCGTGGCATTTACAAAAGCAAAAAACCGGTGGATGGAGGATGCTGTGATCTGAACTGTGTTTTTTGTGTGTCGTGGGTTTCGTTATAACGAAGATGGAATGTAAACAATTTAAGTGACTGAAAGAGGAAAAAGTGGGGCTAAGAGACAAAATCTCCTGTGACAACTTTCAGCATAACATATCATCGAGGCGGAGAAAAGAACACAACCTTGCAGACAACAGGTTAATGCCGTTATCATTGTTTTCCATGTTCTTGAAGTAAATATGTTTACACTGCTTTTTAAAAATGCCGCTGTCTGTGTTTGGCCATTCAATGTACACTTACTTCATTGATCCTATAAGTGCTGGTTTAGACCCTACTCATGTCCAAAAGGAGTTCCTAGAACTAAAATCATTTCTAGTTCCTAGAGCCAATAGTTCTAGGAACTATGAAAAGGTTCCTCCAGTGCGAAAGCCCCTTAAGCGAGCAATGTACTATGTGCTACTGATCCTACTCGCATTGCAACCAGCATGGGAGGTGAGTGCGTTAACAAGGACATTAAAGACTGCAGCCTCTAGCATCAGTCACTAATGCACCTTTTGAGTGGTGAGTGAGTGCGCCAGGTGAGTGAGATTTACCCGAAAAGCTCTTACTAGCTGGCTTCCCTTACACTTACTCCCATCCGGGTCACGGCACCAATATAACTAGTTCTACTCGCACCACTTCAACCAGGATTTGAATCAACATCACCCGGCATGGGATGTGGGTCCACTAAGAAGGAAGCTAAAAGACCTCAGTAACTAGTGCGCCTCTTGAGGCCAGGTGAGTGAGGTTTACCCGCACAACTCTTAGTAGCTGGTCTGAATCAGTGTCAACCGACATGGAAGGCAGGTTCTAACAAGGTCATTTAATACTGCACCCTTCAGCTTCATCACTAGTGCGCCTCTTGAGACTCAGGTAAGTGAGGTTTACCTGCGTAACTCTTACTATATTATGTCCTTGTACGTAGCACTTAATTCTGTTTCTCCAGAGGGTGTGTACCTGCATAACTTCATGACAACATCTTGTGTAATGAAAAAT
The DNA here is from genome assembly GCA_003731715.1 of Anabarilius grahami. NCBI lineage: Eukaryota > Metazoa > Chordata > Actinopteri > Cypriniformes > Xenocyprididae > Anabarilius > Anabarilius grahami. The sequence continues at coordinate 571,707 of RJVU01008827.1, read as the reverse complement.
AAAGATCCTCATCTATTAATGCCTGCTAAATGCAAAAAAAGTAGCTTGTACACAATATATTTACAGATAGTAAAATATATACTATACATCTGTAGGAATTTTTTGGGAGGATTTGCTGACTTTTGGCCGGTCACGTCTCTGGATTGTGCAATTCATGTTCTTTAGGAGACTGAAGACAGTGTTGGAACCTTCAAAGGGCAATGAATCATTATGGCAACATGACTACTGTAGTTTGATCTCATATTACAAATCAACATTAATCCTGCCCTTAGTGATGTGAATCTGTGTCCACACCAAGGAAGCACCAATATTGAAATGTTAAAGCTGATTGGTAAGTATCCTATATCAAGTCAAATTAAGTCACTTTTATTTATAGAGCACTTTATACAATACAGATTGTTTCAAAGTAGCTTTACAGTGACAAACGGGAAAATAACAGAACCAATCAGTGTTCAATATTGTGCCGAATATTAAATGCAAACTACAGTATATTATTTCTGAAAATGTATCTTAACTCACACACATTACAAGCTCATTCACATTTCTCCAGACTATTTACATGTTTGGAGTAATAATTTTGTGCCAAATACAACCTACAACCATCTTTAAACTCTTTCCTGAGTAACAATTACAATCCAAAGCACCACCATGCCATCATTTCCAAGAAATAGAAGCAGATAAAGTGAATGGTTCCTGAATGTGAATGGATGGTTCCTGAATGTGATATTCATGTAAATGATCTCAGTGTGTGCAATGATGTGCAAATCAAAACTGTACTGTGTCATGCTTTACTTCCTATATTGAGAATTGATTAAATGCAATGCATATTCTATTTTAGGTTACAGATTTCATCTGATACAAATTGGTATGAAATTATGCTAACAAAACCAACTCACTCCTTAACTGTTATTAAAGACATTTTAATTTGAACCATTGACATTAAATTCATGTTTTTTTCTAAATGACAAAGCAAAGCTGAATCAAGAAGTTAGACTCAACCATCACAACAAAGGCAAGGAAAGACTCCCCTGTTTTGCATGCTGGGACCAGAATGGGATGCTGGTTTGCTGGTGGATCAGATACACCAGCTCAATTTTGCTTGAGAACAGCATGACTATGCTAGTCCACCAGCTAGACCAGTGATATACCAGCTCTAAACATCAGCCTGGACCAACATGGATTTCATACTGGTTTATGCTGGATTTTTCAGCTGGGCAGAAACACAACATTTTACAATGCTAAGCTGAAAACAACAAATGAGCAGAGGAGTTACAAAATTAACCACAGAATATAAAATGAATGGAGAAAACAAATGGCAGAGAGCTCACACTGCCAGAGAGGGAAGTTCTTGTCCAGTCATCAAACTCTGAAGAACTCTACCTCCACAACTTTTCTGACTAGTATGGTTTTTAGCTGGTCCAAACAGGTTTTGGTGCTTGATGGTGCTTGATGGTGAAGAACCGGTGAGTCGAGTTAATCTTGGCCAGTCTTGTTAGGGGTAGTAGATTATTGACATTGACTAAGCAACATGTTTGAGCTAGTTATCCAAAATACATCTTGAATTGCTTGACCATATTAAAGGGATAGTTCACCCAAAAATGAAAATTGTGTCATTTACTTACCCTCAAGTTGTTCCAAACCTGTATGTTTTGTTTGTTTGTTTTTTTATCCATGTGTGCACCAAACCTATCTGGTGGGTTTGCCGCCAAAAAGCTCTTTATTTTTTAGTTTCGTCTGACCAATAGAGGCTGGTCCCGTTTGAAGTTCCAGTGGTGTCTGACAACTGAATATGCTGGAGATTTTTTCTGGATGAGAGCAGAGGATTTTTCCTGAAACCCTCCCGAACAACTTGTGTGGATGTAGGTGCTGTTTGATAATTTTTTTAGGCTTTCTGAGACTCAAGACTCAACTAATCTCTGCAATTCTCCAGCTGTGATCCTTGGAGTCTTTGGCCACTCAAACTCTCCTCCTCACCACACATTAGGATGATTTAGACACACCTCTTCTTCCAGGCAGATTTGAAACATCGTTAGTTGATTGGAACTTCTTAATTATTTCCCTGATAGTGGAAATGGGGATTTTCAATGCTTTAGCTATTTTCTTACAGCCACTTTCTATTTTGTGAAGCTCAACAATCTTTTTCTGCACATCATAACTACATAAGTTATGTGATCTAGCACCTAGTAAAAAAAAAATTTAAAAAAAAAAAATGTAGTGATGCCTCACAAGCTCGTTTCCATCTGTGTACAAATCAAAATGCAATCTGCCCTTACTATTGAGTAGTGGGTAGATGGAATTACCAGAGCTGCCACAAAAACCCAGATATGAATAGAGTATTTGAAAACCTGCCATGCGTTTTCAAAAAAATAATTAAATAAAAATAAAACATCCCTATACATCTCAAACCTGTTAACAGACTTTTCATCTGGGTACTAATGCAGCCAAATTAGGCAGTCAAAGGCCAATTATATAATAACCAAAGCTCTGCAGTCTATGAAGTCCAATGCAATGAAGATCATATGGATTTACACATGCATTCTGGAATAAGAACAGCCACTTTACAAGTGCTAGGCTTCCTTGACTCTGATGCTGACAAATCAAGGCTGTGAAGGACAGAAACACAGTCAGTTCAATATGTTGTTCTGTTTTAAGGGCTTAGTTCATGTCTACTTTTCATAACCCAAATTTTCTGTTGTTTTTTTTTTGTCCACTGGAATGTTTCTTTGGCTGCACCGCTGTCCCTCGCAGCCTTATTTCTATTCATGCCACTTTAAATATGGTTTATATCCAGACGCCAAAGGTCCATTTTCCAACATCAGACAGCCGAAGTGGCCACTTGGATGAGATCTGAACCGTTCACAGCAAATGAATAATGAAGGTCAAACACTTTTGAGTAAAATTCTGCTTGACATTCCTTGATGAGTTGCACAGAGATGCTTGTCAATCTGCTGGACATACATCCAGACTCTGCATGGTTCCCACAGTCAGGCTGACTGCCGATTGTTTGTTTAGTCTGTTACTCAGGCGAGGGGGAGGGGGATGAGATACTCCCTGAGGGCAGGTAGCTAGTGACACCACTAATCGCTTGATTTAACTGTCAAGAACTGTCAACTCTACGAGCCTATGGAGAAAAGTCCTAGAAATACAGATTGTATGAAGGATTCTTTGACTGTCAGCGAAGAACTGTTCCAGGAAAAAATAGGTTGAAAAGTCCTGGATTATTTTATTGCCTCAGAAATGGGGAATATGCAACCAAACCTTGTTTTTCGATTGTGATTGAGAAGCAGGTTTTCCTCATTTGCAGCTGGATACGACTGGTCAATGACAGCTCTGAGACCTGACAAGAACACTTTTCTCCAGTCTCTAGACTGGAGAACTCCTGTCTGATGCTATGAAAGTCATTATCATGCAATTTTTGTTGTTTCACTCTTCCCTTTTTAGTACCTGATGTGTGACAGGGAGTCAGACATCAGGACCCTGCAGTCCTCGCTGTCTCTCTGAGCCTGAGGCCAAGTGCTGAGTCAACAGAGAGAGGAGGTGTCTGCTTTAGTGTGGCGTCAGGCTGACTCGGACACCAGTCCCCCTCCTGGTCACCTCCACTCCCTCTCTCTCTTTCACTCCCTGTCCTGACCACCACGTGTAGAGGCACAGCAGGGGGCACTTGGTTTTGCTTTTTTAAACCTTTTGATTTAACGATGAAACGATGGCTTAAATGTGAAGCTTTTTAATAGATTAAACTAATTAGTTGTGATTAATCACATGAATTTTGTCATTTTTTTAAGGAATGAAAACAAATAGGATGTGTTGATGAGACTTGGGGGTGATATTTTATGATTGAAGTTTGGATCATCATTTAATTCCACAAAACCAAAACTGCTAATGACTTTAGTTTAAATCTGGATTTCATTTTTAAAGGGTTAGTTCACCCAAAAATGAAACGTTTCTAAACGCTTCAAAATTTAAAAGGTTTCCATGACTTCGGCAGTTTGATACACGCTCCGAACCACTAATTCAAAACAAAAGATTTGTAAAGTTTCGAAGCTTCATGAAGCAGTGTTTTGAAATCGCCCATCACGAGATATTGTTGAATAAAGTCGTTATATTTGTTTTTTTTGGCACACAAAAAGTATACTTGTCGCTTAATAACATTAAGGTTTGAACCACTGTAGTCACATGAACGGTTTTAAATATGTTTTAGTACCTTTCTGGGCATTCGAAAGTGTAAACTAACTTGTTGTCAATGGAAGCCTCACTGAGCCATTGGATTTTATCAAAAATCTTTTACGAGCTCTTACATGCTCATACATGCTCTCCGTATGTTTTTCTGTCATTTCCTTTTACGTTCATATGTAAATTGCGTGAGTTTATTATGTCCATTAGATTGAAAGATCTGAAAAGCCCATACATTTACCCGCCCATAGACCCTGCCCTCGAATAAATCAGGACAGAAGTGGTTGAAAGTGGACAAAAGACACGGATTAAAACACCAGGAGCTGTATTCACAAAACATCTTAAGGCTAACTGAATGATGGAGAATAAAACATTGCCAGTGAAGTAAAAAATATCCTATCGTCAGCGGCGATAGCCTTGTGAGCAGCTCATGTGACCTGAGTACCCACACATTTTGCTTCAACAAACCGTTCCTCAACAAACCGTCCATACCGGCGTGATGAATACGATCCTCAAGTGGACATGACCACAACGCAACCCTGAAGTATCAGCAGAGATTGAGTCGACTAGATCATCCATTGTGTAGACATCATCAACACGACAGCCAGTAGCACAGTTCCTCAACAAACCGTCCACACCGGCGTGGTGAATACGATCCTCAACTGGACACGACCACAACGCAGCCCTGAAGTATCAGCAGAGATCGAGTCAGCTAGATCATCCATTGTGAAGACATCATCAACACAACAGCCAGTAGCACAGTTCCTCAACAAACCGTCCATACCGGCGTGGTGAATACGATCCTCAACTGGACACGACCACAACGCAGCCCTGAAGTATCAGCAGAGATCGAGTCGACTAGATCATCCATTGTGAAGGCCTCATCGGCACGACAGCCAGTAGCACAGTTCCTCAACAAACCGTCCATACCGGCGTATGTTTTTGAAAAGAAAAAAGAAAACAATGTCCAATTACCTGTGGCAGCTGTTTTCTCAAGTTCACACTTACAAATGATCGAATAGAGTAAATGAGTAAAATAAGCGTGCTGCCCGAGGGGATCAAAAGCTCAGAACTTGGAATGTAGCCCAAACCCAGAGTACTCCCCCGTATTCCCGGATGGGAATAGGAACCAGCTGGGAGTGAGGAGTCAGTGTGGCTGAGGGATGCAGAAAACTGTCAAGGTAACTAGTGAGTTGGCTGTGTATATATACAGTATGCCTCTTCTGTATACTTGTTTAATTAGTGAAACTTACCTTACATTTTAAAATCTTTATTTATTTTTTTTTAAAACCTTTATTTTAATATGGTAACATGATACCTCGTTTTGCAAACATTTAACATACATTTAACCCAACCGCTGGGTTAAAACAACCTAATTGCTGGGCTTGTCCTTGTTTTTAACCCAACATTTTTTAGAGTGTAAGATAAAATGTTTTGTGAATACGGCCCAAGGTCTAGATGCATCTTAATACCAGGTGTAAACAGGGCCATAATGAAAACTGTCAAAAGATAAACCTCAAGTGTCTTATTCAAGGGAGATGAAGACATCCACCAGACATCAGTGGTTGCATCATAATACCAAAATACCTTTTCTTAGGAAGTGCCATAGCAATTGTTCCTGGTAATCACGGAGAAAGGACTTCCCATTTCACAAAACTTTTTTTTTTCCCTGATTTTAAACATATTAAAAACATTAACAGTGCTACTTGATAACAGATGGGATTAAATGACATTTGCATTATAAAATATACCTTTACAACAGCCAATCAGATTTAAACTGATCCCTCTAAAAGAAAGAGTTTTTCAGTTTGCCAGTTGGTGTGTAATGACTCTTGTGGTATGAGCCATTATGTGTGGTGACATTTCCCGCTATGGGTATGGTACTTAAAAACTGCACATATTACTGTGTGAGTGTGTGTCATCCACATTAACTGTCAACACGCCATGTGAGCCAGACTTTTGACTATTGACATTAAATCTGGTGCATTTTTTTTGTTTATTGTGGCCAAGTACCACCCAACTACACAGTTGTTGTACTATATTGAAGAAAAATGTGATATGCAATAACTCATTAAACAATGCAATGTTTAATATGCGATACGGTAATGCTTTAAGTGTGTAAAATACATTTATTTCACATTCTTTTTGTCAGAAGAAAGCATCCCTACAACTTCTGAAAGCGTAAAGCAGTGTTTTACTGTAGCATTACATAAAAAGTAAGTGTCATTTTAACATCAGTGTAAACCAGATGTTTAGGGTTTTAGGTTGGCCTGTATTAGATTTATTTAACAACAGAAAGTGTAAAAATAAGACACCGCTTAGTCTTCACTGAATTAATTAAATATACACTAATTCTTATTAAAGCTACAAAAGTTATTTGGTCAAGAGCTGTGAATGATTTTCTCTTTGTCTATTGTTGTTTGATGAACATTAAGGACACAGTCAGAAGCAAGTTTATTAGGCTGCTGCCACTTTAAGAGCTGCTCGGATACAATATATTGTTACACTCGCGCTTTCTTTCTCTACTGTCCCTTAAAGGGGACCTATTATGTCCCTTTTAACAAGATGCAATATAAGTCTCAGGTGTCCCCAGAATGAGTCTGAAGTTTCAGCTCAAAATAACCCACTGATCATTTATTAAACTATGTTGTAAATGCCCATTTTTGAGTGGAAGGAAAAACATGTTTTTGTGCATGTATCTTTAAATGCAAATGAGCTGCTGCTCCCCACCACACTTTCCTGAAGAGTTTGGAGCCTGTACAACTCGTGCCTCAGATACTCTGCCAAAAACAAAACATCTGTTTGGTTTTGATTATCATCTCTATGGCGGTCACGCTCACGTGACATTGCAGTTCTTTGTCATCATGAAAGTAAATTATTTGCATGCTTTTTAAAGCCATAACAGTTTAAACTTCTGATATATGGTTTTCTGAGCGCACACGCACAGAAAGCTGGATGTCAGATGGCGCATCCTGTGAGTAAACTGACTTCTCTTACACGTCTTATTGCACTTCAACTGTCAAATACACACAAGGTTATGTCAAAAACAATTTAAACAAAGTCAGTTATGTCTGTGAACAAACAGCAGGGAAAGAAATCAAATGTATATATTAGATTTGTATATTAAAGTGACAGCAGCATAATATACAGTACCTACTGCTGTGTGTGCAGTTAACCCCCTGGGGTTCACAGTCGCGCCGACGCGACCACCTCGCTTTTTTTTTTTTATCAGTGCAAAAGAGACTCAAAATACTCTGTCGATTTTGATCACACAGATAAGCATTATACATCATTCAAAACTGTCTACTTTTATTTGTGTACACTCCCAATAACAACAAAACTTTGTGCTTTTGTAAAATAAAGAAAACAATGTGCACTTTCTGCCGCCTCAGTCTCTGAACTTTTTTCTGAAACGCGTTTCAAAAATCAACAAACTCAGCCAATATTTGCTACACAGACATGAGAGATATCTCTTTAGAAACTTGAAGTGTTTACTTTTAAATGAAGTCAGTCATATCAAAAACAAATATTCTCAGTTTATATAATCCGTATGAAACCAAAGAGAGGTACAGTTTCTCATGCGTCTGCTCATTATCTTTATGAGACCACACCCACGCGTTGCGCAGCATTCACATGCTAATCGTCCACGTGTGAGGCACGCAAACCTGTAAACGCCACAATCACCTCGATTAACAAACATCAAGCTTCATCGTTCCTCTGCTTTTCATCGAGTTTAGAAGATGCACTGTGAGGAATAAACCTTGAATTTACCTCAGAAGAAGAACGCGATTGATGCAGCTGAGGTAAGTAACTGATTTCCACTCACATTAGTTAACGCGTTAGTTACACAAACTTGTACACATTTAACAAGTTATTAATTAAATTGTGTCAAAGTAAACATGTTGAAATATGAATTATAGGCAGGTAGGCAACCTTTCAATGCTAAATAAATATATAGTCTATGTACGACACGAGGATGTTTTTTATGCTCCATTATATAAAACACAGTACAATATAAAATATGACTGTTTACACTGTAACATGGTGAATATTAGAATATTTAGACCAGTGTTTGCTGTGAAATATTGTGTTCTTGGATATCTGCGCAAACAAAAGAAAAATGGAAAATCACTCACTGCTCTTTATTAAATAACTTTAGTGGCTTTAATAAGAATACATTTCTTACTTGAATGCTGCTGTTAAATGCTCTGGCAAGGAGATTAACATAGCGGACTGTGTACAACTCACTCAGGGGAGGAGCTAAGCTAATAAGGCAGATTCCGTTGCCAGTCATGGGCGGAGATTCTCCCTGCTCTTATGTAAGAGTAGGGGGAAATCTAGAATCGGTCGTTCAGAGAGATTTATGGGGATTATAAAAAAAGTTGAGGTTGAATTTTTACCATTTTAGGCTGGTTGTTTACACACACTGTGGACACACATACGTGTTCAAATTTTGCATAATAGGTCCCCTTTAAGATATAACTGATTATGTTTACGTGAATACTTACCAAGAAGGGCATTTTAACAATTTTATGTGCGTTTGGCCATATAAGCTGCGGAAGAGAACTGAATCACACGCTGTCCAAGAGGTGCGCGTGAGCAGGCTACTTTGCTTATTGTGCCTAATAACACTAAGCATGTCACACGTATGTAACAGTCATGTGTCCAGTCTACTCTCTGCGGTCTGTGTCGACCTAAAACTTAGACTTTTCATAATCTTTTGAAGAATTAAAGTCATTCAGTTATTGTAAGCCATTGCGATATGCATTTTGTGATATGTACATTTGCAATATTTCGATAATTTCGATATACATAACGCAGCCCTAGTCTGGTGTGAAATAAGCATCAAAGCTACTAGTACAGGGGTGTCCAAACTCGGACCTGGAGGACCACTGTCCACTATTTAGCTCCAACTTGCCTCAACAGACCAGCCTGGATGTTAAGTATGACAAGTAAGACATTGATTAGCTGCTTCAGGTGTGTTTAATAAGGGTTGGAGACGAACTCTCCAGGAGCAGGACACCCCTGTACTTGTACCTCAAACTAAATTTTTTCAAATATTCAGTATTCAACTTCACAATGTTGGCAAAACTCTCCACTAGTTCTTACTGGGAAAAAAACAATTATAGCTTGCTAAGCACAACAGAAACTTGACCTCCAGAATGTCCAGATGTTGCGTAATGGCTAGCCAATCAGAATAGGTTTGGTGGATTTCACCAGTTCGATCCCTTTCAGGACACATTACGCATCATGCGGTCTGCGGGCAGGCTGAAACTCAAGTAGCAGTCATACTTTGCTCTCAAATACAGTACTGAAAAGGTCACAGTGCCTTTGAACCAAAGTAGGCCAACTTGTGTCCTCCATTCTTGTGTCTTGCGTTCAAATTTGTTAGTGTAAATTATTGGTAAAACCAGATTTTGACTTCAGTAACTGTCCAATGTTTGGCTCATTCCCACTTCTAAGCTTCAAAACCCACAACCTTTCGGCTTGCAGCCCAGAGCTGGAACCACGAGCACAGCACCACATATTAAGTGTTAGATGAGTACTGGAAAGAGCAGCTCTTTGTGCATTTTCTTTCCTGTGGACCACAGATAGCCTGGCAACACATATGGTAATATGAAAATTCATGTTGTCACTGATGTTGTGCTTGTACTGACTTGAAATTTAGATGTCAATGTCGTATGGATTTAGATTACACTGAAACAGATAGACAGCTACTACCTAGTCCTAATCATGCAACACAGTATGCTACAAAAAAAAAAATGCATATTCAGATGTGGCCTCAGATTTACATGGAAGGTTGTTTTTTTTTATAAAGCTTGGTGTAAAACATTGCACCTGTTTAAGACAACAACTGGTAAGCAATTCCACATCTAACAACTTAACTTTGAAGAAAAAAAATATTATAAGTATGACAATAGTATAAGACATTTTTACAGATATCAAGTTAACAGATCCTATCAAATATAACATGCATTGGGTGGGGCTTGATATTGTCCATGGGAAATTAATTGGATGGTTGTGGCTTGCTATTGGTGGATCTCATGTGAGTGACAGGTTGCCCCTCGCGCCAGTTAACACGTCATCAGAGAAGAGAAGAGATGTCGCTGTAAGAGATGTCGCTGCAAGAGCGATTTATAATAAATACTTCAATATTCCATAAAAAAAAAAAATAAGACTTTTGATTTCATGGTGACTCTAAGAGACATTAGTTGTGAGTCATATGGACTACGGTTACTTTTGATGCTTTCCGGAGTTTGACAGGCCTTGCCCTGAGTGAAATAATGAGTGAAATAATGACTGCATTTAGTACAATCTCATTGCAGTGATTTATTAAAAATAAATAAATAATTAAAAAGCCTTATAGAGTATCTAATTGTGAAGGACTGGAAAAGTCATGAAAAAGTTTGAAATTATGACAGATATGGTGATAGGCAGACAAAAAAACCCAGGAGAGAAGGATCTAAATGCAGGTTTATTTAATGATAGAAGAAAGTAACAACCAAGGAACACAGAGATAAAACAGAAAACTACTACACACAACATCCATGGAAGGACAATAACCGACCATGAGCATATAAACGCTGGGTAACAAGCTAACAAGACAAACCTGGGAACAATCAACACTAATCAATAAAACTACAACGAACTACAAACATGGCACTAGAAACAGGAAATACAACAAAAGTCCTGACAAGACATGAGGAACATAATATTATATTTGTATGCGTTCATAAATTGTATTCAATGTGAAGTGTAAGAGATTTCAATAAACTTGTGGCTGGAGTTATGTTATGTGAAATAAAAATCAGGAACTGTGCAGTATATAAATAACACTAGTTATGTAGTGTTAAGCCCGGAACACACCAAGCCGACGCCGACGAACTAGTGATGACGAAAGCAGACTGCAGGGTTGGCTCACGTCGACAGCGTCTGGGTCCAAAGTTGACATACCAAACCGACGCTCAACACCCGACGGCCAAGTAGCACGTACGTTCTGTGCCTGTGTAAGAAGAAATGCCTTTCTGTACCAGCAGACGGCAGTAGCTGAACAGCCAATCAGAATGATCAGATGGCCCAAATGACCGACGAGCTCCGATGCCGATTCAACATGTCGAATCGGCCGAATAAAAGCAGACGAGGACCAACTTCAGCCGACGGTGCGGAACACACTGAGAAAACTTAGTCGGCCGACGAACAAAAACTGCCCGACGGCCGACCGTCAGCTTGGTGTGTTTCGGGCTTTAGAGTTTGTGCAGGTTCCTCGCTCGGATGTCTAATTTCATTCACCCCTTAGAATTGTAAAGCGTCGTAACACAACAACAACAACAACAAATTCTGCAGCATTGCTGTCTCAGAGAAAGAACTGATATATTAAAACCATCTCATTTGTATAACTGTTTCTTTCGGCCCACTGGCTAACGTAAACATGAGCTCTCTTTGAACTCCGGCCAGTTTTATAAGTTTGCAGGTTGATGTCGGTGACTCCGACTCCTCTAGAGGTCACATAGGTGCTATAAAAGACAAAGTCAGGATCAATAGCACAGCGTGTTGTGGGGGGGATATGAATTAAATGCAAGGGATATTTAAGGCAAGGTTAGCCCCTTAGCTGTGGCAGTAAGAGGAGTCCTGATAGCAGTTATTCTGAGATTTTGCTTAGGAGGCACAGCTAAGCACATTCTCCAGCTAGCACTCTTTATATTCAAATTCCTTTTATTGGAGGGTGTGGCCGCACAAGGTGAGACATTGAACAAGGTTAGGCTGTTACATTTTATTGGCGCAGGATAATTATAACCACACGCACATGCTCCCAGGGGATCGTGATGGGCTTCTCCCTGGGGAAAACATGATGCTACTGTAGTGCCCTGGTTTCAAAACTTCATGCTGGTTGCCTACAAAACTAGAGCTAATGTATGGTTTAGCATGCCTGAGAATGAGTGCGGCACAGTCAACTCTGAGATGATGATCAAAAGATGATTTAGTTTTTTAAACAATTATAATGCCTGTGGCCTCGTCTCCAGATACAGTTACTTGGATTTCCACTTCGTCACAAATGTGACTTGGAAAAAACATGACTAAAAAGTACAGAGATTATTCTAAAGTGGCCCTGTGGTGAGGTAACTGTTTCTGTATTTACAGAAAGGGTTTAGTTACAGATGAATGACATGTTAAATCCTTCTATATCTTTATGTTTCCCTCGTTCTCTCTCTTGGTTTTTCCCTTCCTTCACATGCATACCCATAAATGCAGTGTGGAGAGCAACGAACATAGCTTTTTTTTTTTTTTTTTTTATGTCATGGACTCCCACATATGATGATCTCCTTGTGCAGGACCCCCTTTTCTAAAACACTCATGTGAAATGTGTGCAGAATAATATCTGGGAAAAATTTATACTTTCTATTAAACTGACAAATTTCTTTATAACATAAAACTATATTGCTGTCAACAGAATACAGTAATTATAATTAATCACATGATTTCCAACTAGTATTTATAATGAAACATTGATAATGTTAAATTTGGTACATTTTCACTTTATTTTCACAAACAGATCCCTTAAAGGGGCAGTCGTGGCCTAATGGATAGAGAGTCGGACTTTTAACCCAAAGGTCATGGGTTCGAGTCTCAGGTCCCGCAGGGATTGTCGGTGAGGGGAGTGACTGTCCAGCACTCTCCCCACCCTCAATACCACGACTGAGGTGAGACCCTTGAGCAAGGCACCGTACCCCCAACTGCTCCCCACTGGCTGCCCACTGCTCCGGGTGTGTGTGTGCACTTGGATGGGTTAAATGCAGAGCACACATTCCGAGTATGGGTCACCATACTTGGCCACATGTCACTTCACTTCAAGAGTTAGTTCACCCAAAAATGCAAATTCTGTCATTAAAGGATTAGTTCACTTTCAAATTAAAATTTCCTGATAATTTACTCACCCCTATGTCATCCAAGATGTTCATGTCTTTCTTTCTTCAGTCGAAAAGAAATTAAGGTTTTTGATGAAAACATTCCAGGATTATTTTCCATATAGTGGACTTCAATGGAGCCCAAACGGTTGAAGGTCAAAATTACAGTTTCATTGCAGCTTCAAAACATTCTACACAATCCCAGACAAGGAATACGGGTCTTATCTAGAGAAACCATCTCTCATTTTCTTAAAAAAAAAAATTAAGTAAGTTTTAACAATAAATGCTCATCTTGAATTAAGGCGTGTTTTATAGCTCTCTTCTTCTCTATTAGAATTTTGTCAGTGTAGACACTGCTAAGTGTATTACTGCCCTCCACAGATCAAAGTTTGAACTAATTGTTATATACTTGCACTAGCATATTGTATATGACAAATTAGTTCAAACTTTGACCTGTGGAGGGCAGTAATACACTTAGCAATGTCTACACTGCTGGAATTCAAATAGAGAAGAAGAAGAGAGCTAGTTCAAGATGAGCATTTATGGTTAAAACGTATAAAATTAAAAAAAAAATTTTTAGAAAATGATCGATGGTTTCTCTAGAAAAGACCCTTATTCCTCGTCTGGGATCGCTGTAAACTGTAATTTTGACCTTCAACCATTTGGGCTCCATTGAAGTCCACTATATAGACAAAAATCTTCGAATGTTTTCATCAAAAACCTTAATTTCTTTTCGACTAAAGAAAGACATAAACATCTTGGATGACATGGGGGTGAGTAAATTATCAGGAAATTTTAATTTGAAAGTGAACTATTCCTTTACTTACTCACCCTCATGTCGTTCCACACCTGTAAGACCTTTGTTCATCTTCAGAACAAAAATTAAGATTTTTCATTAAATCAGACACTTTCAAATGCCCAGAAAGATACTAAAGACATATTTAAAACAGTTCATGTGACTACAGTGGTTTAAACTTAATGTTATGAAGCGACGAGAATACTTTGTGCATCAAAATAATGACTTTATTCAAAAATATCTAGTGATTGGCGATTTAAAACACTGCTTCATGAAGCTTCCAAGCTTTACTAATCTTTTGTTTCGAATCAGTGGTTCGGAGGGAGTATCAAACTGCCAAAGTCATGCCCCCTAGTGGTGAACCATTGAAATTTCGAAACACTTATGACATAACAAAGCCTCATTCACTGAAATCACGTGACTTTGGCAGTTTGATACACGCTCCGAACCACTGATTCGAAACAAATGGTTCATAAAGCTTCGAAGCTTCATTAAGGCGTGTTTTGAAATCACCCATCACTAGATATTGTTGAATAAAGTTGTTATTTTGTTTTTTGGTGCACAAAAAGTGTTATCGTCTCTTCATAACATTAAGGTTGAAACACTGTAGTCACATGAACTGTTTTAAATGCGTCTTTAGTAGCTTTCTGGGCATTGAAAGTGTTAAGTGTCTTGCTGGCAATGGAGGCCTCACTGAGCCATCGGATTTCATCAAAAATATCTTAATTTGTGTTCCGAAGATGGACGAAGGTCTTACGGGTGTGTAACAACATGAGGGTGAGTAATTAATTACAGAATTTTCATTTTTGGGTGAACTAACCCTTTAACATACAAGCTTTGACCTTTTTTGAATGAAATCTTCACTTACTTGCCCCGTAGCTGCTGCATCCTGTTTGCTTGAAAGAAAAAATAGCAGTGGATTTCTGTTGTTTGTGAACACTGTGTTCTTGTTCGATTACCAGGGCATCGTGGAGCCGGTTCCCTCACATCTACACAATTTTTAAGTGTCATATTTCAGCAGTCTGTTAGTCCACCTTACCACACATAAGATATCTCTGCACAGAACCAAACTTGATGTACAGCCAGAAATGCAGAGAGAATTAAGGCATTAGTTCAGCAAATTATTCTGTTATTATTTACTCATGTTCATCATTAATTCTATAAAATGGGAGTAAATGGTGCTGTCAAGCCTCAAAAAAAAAATTACAAAAAAGCTCCATGAAGGTATAATTAAAATTGGTGTTCTGAAAAGATATTATGCTGCAGCTTTTTGTGAGAAAAATACTTAAGGTGATCTTAAGGTTCTACATTTGATAAGTGAACAGGAATAAGATTTGAGAACTATGTCTATATGGGGTGGGAGGGAGAGGGGTCCAGAACATTCTGCAAAATATTTATTGGTTACACTTTATTTTAAGGCGTCATTGTTAGTGTAATTTTTTTATTTAAGTACTGAGTAATATTAATAAACTACATGTACTTACTATAGCATTAGGATTAGGATTAAGGTTTGGTTTAGGGATAGTTGCATGTAATTATGCATCATTTACTGTTATTACTATAGTAAGTACATGCAATGTGTTACCTATTTCTTTTGTACTCCATGGAAAAAAGAAAGTCATACAAGTTGGAACAACATAAATGAGTAAATTAGGGGGGGGGGGGGGAANNTGACAAACAGGAACTCTTATGAAGAACTTAATCTTTAAGACCAATGAAATTATTTTTCAAAGTTGTTTTGCATGCAAGTTCTTTTTGAGATAGTGCTGAGTTCCAATGTGTCCACTGTATTAATATTGTAAAAAACTTCTGAAAGTGAAACATTGATTCAATAATTTTTTTTTTTTATTATTCCTGTAGGTTCTAACCTGATTCTAAGCAGCAGAGTTTTATTGACAGGTTCGTAAAATGGAGACAGACAGGTGAGTAATGTAGACTATTTAGAGTTTGCAGATGATGGATACTTAAATAACCGAGTCTCTTGTTCTTTACCAGGATGGAGATGGCATTGGAAACACAGAGCTGTGGAGCAAATACCTTGTTGTTGGTTGCATATGAGTATGCAGTTTGATAGACAGACAATGGAGAGACACAGGAGATTTCCAGGGGAGTCTTACACAGAAAGTGAGGTAAAGGATTCACAAGGAGATCTTTGGACCACACAAAGTGAATCACAAGGTGAGTAGAACAGGTAAGTAGTCCATAAACGTGACCAAACAATGACTGTGAGTGAGGTGTGTGCTTTTATGCTGAGCTGCTTACAGGCGCTGATCAGGAACAGGTGGAGGTGATTAGAACTCGGGTGAGTGAGATCACTGTGGGGCTTGACAGGGAGCCTTGTGACACGTGACACACAGACACAGACACAGACACATATATACAGTGGGTACGGAAAGTATTCAGACCCCCTTAAATTTTTCACTCTTTGTTATATGGCAGCCATTTGCTAAAATCATTTAAGTTCATTTTTTTTCCTCATTAATGTACACACAGCACCCCATATTGACAGAAAAACACAGAATTGTTGACATTTTTGCAGATTTATTAAAAAAGAAAAACTGAAATATCACATGGTCCTAAGTATTCAGACCCTTTGCTGTGACACTCATATATTTAACTCAGGTGCTGTCCATTTCTTCTGATCATCCTTGAGATGGTTCTACACCTTCATTTGAGTCCAGCTGTGTTTGATTATACTGATTGGACTTGATTAGGAAAGCCACACACCTGTCTATATAAGACCTTACAGCTCACAGTGCATGTCAGAGCAAATGAGAATCATGAGGTCAAAGGAACTGCCTGAAGAGCTCAGAGACAGAATTGTGGCAAGGCACAGATCTGGCCAAGGTTACAAAAAAATTTCTGCTGCACTTAAGGTTCCTAAGAGCACAGTGGCCTCCATAATCCTTAAATGGAAGACGTTTGGGACGACCAGAACCCTTCCTAGAGCTGGCCGTCCGGCCAAACTGAGCTATCGGGGGAGAAGAGCCTTGGTGAGAGAGGTAAAGAAGAACCCAAAGATCACTGTGGCTGAGCTCCAGAGATGCAGTCGGGAGATGGGAGAAAGTTGTAGAAAGTCAACCATCACTGCAGCCCTCCACCAGTCGGGGCTTTATGGCAGAGTGGCCCGACGGAAGCCTCTCCTCAGTGCAAGACACATGAAAGCCCGCATGGAGTTTGCTAAAAAACACCTGAAGGACTCCAAGATGGTGAGAAATAAGATTCTCTGGTCTGATGAGACCAAGATAGAACTTTTTGGCCTTAATTCTAAGCGGTATGTGTGGAGAAAACCAGGCACTGCTCATCACCTGTCCAATACAGTCCCAACAGTGAAGCATGGTGGTGGCAGCATCATGCTGTGGGGGTGTTTTTCAGCTGCAGGGACAGGACGACTGGTTGCAATCGAGGGAAAGATGAATGCGGCCAAGTACAGGGATATCCTGGACGAAAACCTTCTCCAGAGTGCTCAGGACCTCAGACTGGGCCGAAGGTTTACCTTCCAACAAGACAATGACCCTAAGCACACAGCTAAAATAACGAAGGAGTGGCTTCACAACAACTCCGTGACTGTTCTTGAATGGCCCAGCCAGAGCCCTGACTTAAACCCAATTGAGCATCTCTGGAGAGACCTAAAAATGGCTGTCCACCAACGTTTACCATCCAACCTGACAGAACTGGAGAGGATCTGCAAGGAGGAATGGCAGAGGATCCCCAAATCCAGGTGTGAAAAACTTGTTGCATCTTTCCCAAAAAGACTCATGGCTGTATTAGATCAAAAGGGTGCTTCTACTAAATACTGAGCAAAGGGTCTGAATACTTAGGACAATGTGATATTTCAGTTTTTCTTTTTTAATAAATCTGCAAAAATGTCAACAATTCTGTGTTTTTCTGTCAATATGGGGTGCTGTGTGTACATTAATGAGGGAAAAAATGAACTTAAATGATTTTAGCAAATGGCTGCAATATAACAAAGAGTGAAAAATTTAAGGGGGTCTTGAATACTTTCCGTACCCACTGTATATATATATATATATTATAGAGAGATGCACTGATACTACATTTCTCTGCTGATGCTGATATCGATAGTTTGATTTTCTTAAGGAAAAAAAATCGCTCCCAACTAATGCTGTAAACTATAGTGGGAACCCTCTCATTTGTTTCATTACTATTTTAGAGGTTAAAAACAGTTTTTTTTTACAACTGTTTAAATGAAAACTGTCTAAAAAATAATAATAATAATAAAAAAAGCTGTTCAACTGCTTTTTACTTTCAGATATAATAATCACACAAATAAAAATTTTAATGTTTGTGTACAGTTCAGCTGCACACATAAGGTAGTTTTCACAATTGTCTTCACAGCAAAGTTATTCAAACATACATTAACAGTAAATAAGCTCCTCTCTAGTTGTTTTTTATAGGGGGAGAGCGGGGCACAACCTAACGCTTTTTGTAAATGTACTTAGGGTTCAGAGAATTTATTTTGTTCCACATTAATTTCACACATGTCTGGTACAAATATGTGGCTTTGTTTCATTAATACAGTGTATACTTTTTTCTTTATTAACCCCGAAAGAAGGGAAGTGAAATGTGACAACATGCCCCATAGGTGGGGCACATTGTAACATGTGATGGGGCACATTGTAACATGACCGTATGACAGCTAAAAAATGTATCTGACTTAATTAAAAAAATGTACTTGACAAACTAAAATATTTTATCAATAAAAGACAATAGTTATTTTTTTATTATAAAATAATAGCATTTTTTTAGAAATTCAAATTTAAATAATTTTGTAGTTCGACAATGAACACTCTGTAAAACACAGCTATACAGCACTGGTCAAAACAATACACCCAAACGGATGAAGAAACATATTCAGACATTCAGAAAAACACAGAGCTTAACAAAACACTCCTCTCCCTCCACTCACAGCTCTCACAGAACACAAGACAAATAGACGAGACAGTACAAATGCTGAACATTTCTTGAAATAATATTTTCTGAATGTTCAGGTTCTTCCTCCCAGTCTGTATTCATCTTTTTTTCCATAGTTTATCAACAGAAATTCATAAAAGTTAATTATGCCCGTTATATCGTAACTGTATAGAATAGTATAGTTCTAATAGCGGGGCACATTGTAACGCAGTGTTACAACGAACTCTATCTGTGCAACTGAAATATAAACCTGGTTAGTGTCTTCTGATAGTGAGTGAAGCATTAAAGAACTACGCAAACTGCTAAACAAGAGATTGGAGATTAAAATAATATCAGATTTGTCTCATTTTAAATAAAAACTAAAAATATAGATTAAAAATTAGCTTAAGTACGAAATTTACTTTTGCTATTGTTAAATAAATGTTCAGCGATATCTTCCAAATATATTTGAATTTTGGCGCAATTTTTTCTTTATATATTGTCGATATTGGCACCTAGTAAATACGCTAAGTTTCTTCATGCTAGCGTGTGTGGAAGTATTTAAACCACGTGTGTTACAACTAACCTTGTGTTAGTTTGTGCCCCACGCTCCCCTATCTAACTAACGAACTGTGATCATTGGATAACTTTCCTGAGGTAGGCTAAATGCAACTTTAAGCGATTTATTGACGTCTTTCTCAATTGAACCACTGATTGAGTGATTACGGTGAGACATGATACCTTTTTGTAAGTTTATCTTTCAACATACCTTCTGATGTCAATGCATGTTTTTTTTTCATGCTATAATTTGTATTAAAGAGGAAGAAAAGACTCGCACTCCAAAATGCAGCTTGAACTGAAGCGCTACAGCGATCTGTCACGCCACATTCAAGAGTGTCAAAACGCCATTTATTGTTTGAATTTCGTGATAAAATGTACAGAATTCGAAAGCTGTTTCCTATCAGAAGTAAAGCACAAAGCTCTTTGTGATTATTGGATGAATGGGATTGGATGGGATGGATAATTGTCACGTTAACTCTGACAGCCCTAAATTCAACACGAGACATTTTCTTCACAAACAGTATGAGTTGTAGTCCGACACAAATTGTTGCCCCCTTTTGATTGACAGGATATAATCGCCCTGATCATTGGCTGTTTTTAAAGAATATGGTAACACTTTACAATAAGCTTCATTAGTTAACATTAGTTAACTAAATTAGTTAACATGAACTAATAACGAACTGCACTTCTACAGCATTTATTAATCTTTGTTAATGTTATTTTTAACATTTACTAATACATTATTAAAATCTTGTTAACATTAGTTAGTGGACTGTGAACTAACATGAACAAACAATGAACAACTGTATTTTCATTAACTAACATTAACAAAGATTAGTAAATACAGTAACAAATGTATTGCTCATGTTTAGTTCATTTTAGTTATTACATTAACTAATGTTTAACTAATTAACCTTATTGTAAAGTGTTACCAAGAATATATATAAAGAAAAAAAAAAGGGTCAGTTGAGACATATAAATGCATTTTAACCTTGTGTGATGTGTGTTAATGACTGTATTGATGACCAGAACAGGCAGAACAGCGCGCACTGGGACACTTACAGTTGTATCTCTGGGACTTTATGCATGCCAGACTGCATTTGACATAATTTAGATATTGCGAGTGAATGAAGACAGATGTGTGCCCACTGTCTGTTCTCTGTTATGTCAACATGCCCCTCATATTTACTGTACTCTCACTGCGCCCTTCAGTCAATACAGAGAAACCTTTCATACTGCAAACAGTTAGCCCTATGTAAACAGCCCTTAGTCATCTCTCTTAAGTCAAATACACAGAGATCAAACATCAGAGACCCATGATTCCTCTGTGAAATGTTCTGATTATTGTCAATATTTCACTATGAAATATATTTCAATATCCCCCCCAAAGGTGAAAAACAGTTGTAATTTCATGCCCATTTTCCATCCAATCCCTGACCCTTAAGATTAAATAGGATGCTTTTGTTGTTTTTGTTACCTTAAAGATGTCTGTGGAGAATTGTAGGCTTTCAACTGTGGACAGTTAAGTGTCAGTGCCTAACCTCACTGATGCTCTGTCTGAATGGGAGCAAATACCTCAATAAATATAAAAAAAAAAAAAACAACAACAACAACAAAAAAAAACTAAATTATATATGTGTGTTTATCTAAAAAAAGTAAGGTAAACTGCACCTTTTTTTTTAAGTTAACTGAAGTCATTCTGTCCAACTGAAATTGTTGCCCCCTGTTCTGTCAAATTAAACACCTGTCAAAGATCTTGTCAAGGCAATTAAACATGGTTTAGCATGTTTGACTTTCAAATCCTACAACATAACTTTCACATTATTAATGAAGCCCATTAAAACTAGATTTGTCAGCTGCACATCCATGATGAGAATCTCCCATTCCAGCACATCCCAAGGCTGCTCTATTGGATTGAGATCTGGTCACTGTGGAGGTTATTTGAGTTTAGTGAACTCGTTGTCATGTTCAAGAGACCAGTTTGAGATAATTTGAGCTTTGTGATGCTTTATCCTGCTGGAAGTAGACCTGGGGTTCAGATCTGGTCTTTGTTCAGAATAGTCAAATTCTTTACCACCAGACTAAATCAACCATTTCTGTATGTAGTTCACTTTGTGCCAAATTGTTACAACAAATTTGTAAACCCTGGATACTCTTGACTTTTATTCAAATGAGAATAAAACAAGCATGGGGAAAAGACAAATAACACTATGTACAAAGAGAAAGAATAACTGATTTTGTCAGTTCATAAACTTGGTAGAATTAATCTCCATTTCTAGTTTGTCGCACAAATCTCATTGCGTGTGTGTGTGCAAGGTAAAAAAGAAAGTTTACTTCTTCAGTAAAGATTCTCCAAATTGCGGCTCTCTTTATATCATCAACTATCCAGCGATCTCCCTCTGTCTCGTCTGCTTTCCCTCAATCTGCATCTCTCTCACTCTCTCTGTCTCTGTCTCTCTCTCTCTCTCTCTCTCTCTCACTCTCTGGGAGTGATACTGTGCGGGTAATTACTGTGTTCTCTAAACTTAAAATAACATGCATGGCCTAATTACAGCTCACTCTTGATTACACCACCTTCACCGGGAGAGGAGGGTTGGGGGAAGACTGTTGCATCTACGACCTCTTATTCTCAGTTTACGTAATAGTTAGTATATAAATATATATATATATACATAGTAGGTTTAACTTAATATGACCTCCCTTACTGTCAGAAGCACTGATTGTGAAATACTGTACAAAAGTGAAAATAGTTACCAAAGTCATATGTTAGAACTGGGGACAAAACTAGTAAAGAAGAAATAAGAAACTTTGCATAAATAAAGGTATTTGTATATATAATACAATAATATTTAATACGTTGTTTTTAACAAACAGCAAACAGTAAAAAGTAGTCTGAAAATCAATCGAAAATAACCCTAACCATTAACATTTGTTTCTAAACTTTTGTTTATTGTTGCATAAGCATGTCTACACTACTCTATAATATACAGAAAGCAGTATGATAGTATTCCATTCTGAACTAAACCACTGTGAGTCATTTAAGCAAAACTTGCCAAAAAGATTTGCAGACTAAATAAACAATCTTGAACCAAACCTAATCATACTTTGAAATATATAAATATTTACACATAATATTAATATATAACTTAGTGTTTTTGTGCAGAGATACTTTACAATCAATGAAAATAATTATGCTGAAGTACTGGAATTTATCATGGCATAATACTGGCAGCAATGTGGAACCACATAGAAATTTTGTACCTTTTCCCCACAGTCGCTTCCTCTCAACTGTGCTGCAATACGAAAGCATATTAAACAAACTGAATGACTGAGCTTTCCATAACATTTATCGCTAAAATACATCAGCAGGTTTCTACTGTGAAACCACTGAGTCATTGTGCACGTGCACAAAAAAAGCCAGCAATGATGGAAAAGACATCACATTCTTTTTTAGTTCTGTGTTGTAACTATACTTTGAAGAATTATACATTCCTCTTAACAATGAAGTAATCTAATCAGAGCTACTAACTAATCTACCTCATGACACTAAACTACAGCCAATGACACAGAAAGAGTTTTTCTAACCAACTCATAAATAAATAAATAAACTAGAGAGCTATTCTGCAACATTGGTCAACACCTGCATATGATGTGTTTTGGTCTAAAGTAAACCAACAAGACTTCCAAGAGCAACATTTCATTGCTCTGTAACAGGTCTTTCATACCTTGTGAGATGTCCCCATTTCATTTAAGTATTAACCTGATCTTCCAAAAATGTCTTAGAATAATAAAGGAAGATACAAATTGCCAATAAGTTACAAGACTAGAGTAATGTAGAGTATGAAATGACTTGGAGCAGCCAAGTTCATACTGAGATCTGCGACTTTGAGACATTGGGCCCTATCATACACGACGCAATGCGATGCCAGGAGTGATGCAAATGTTTTTTGCTAGTCTTAGCCCGACGCAGTTATCATTTCAGGTTTCATGTAAATAGCAAATGCATTTGCACCCATCTGTGCGCCCATGGACATGCTGGTCTGAAAACGAGGTGTGTTCAAGCGTATTGTTGGCACGTTGCTATTTTGAGGCAACTGAAATAGACTGCGCCATTGACCAACAAAAACCTGGTCTAAAGTCAATGGTGCAATATTTATTTATTTTTTTGTTAATTAAAGGGTGTGTTAGTAATATGCGCCTATATGTGTGTGCACAATGCGCGCAGTTTTTCCGCTAGCGAATTCGGCCATGTAAATAGCGAATCCGCCATGGCGCGAGCGCAACTGGCTTTTACAGGGAATGGGAGATGAGACTCTAAATGGTTTATTGCACGTTATGCAAAAAACACACCTATTACTCATTAGGAGAATAGGTACAACCCTTTTAGAGCATGCACCGGGCGTGCCAACCATTTTTCCCATTGTTAAACTAGCAAAAGTGGATTCGGACATGCACTAAGTGTACTTATGCCGTGCGCTTCAGACCATGCACTTAGATCATTAAAATAGGGCCCATTGTTACTGAGGTCATTGTTTAGTGATAAAAAGCAGTAGACTTAATAAGAAAAAGGTCTCTATTTGTAATATCTCTCTTTTTTCTTTTTTCTTTTTTCTTTTTTGGTGTGCATCAGCTCTTGATTATGATGTCATGATATATCGCTGAAAGCACTGTAAAACCAAACTGAAATTAATTAAATGAAATGAGTTCTTTTCACTCAAATAATAATGAAAGTTCATTGTACTTAATATAAAAAGTTGTGTGAACTCAAAATTTGATTGTAGTAAGCTGAACTTAATATGATTGAGTTGCAGCACATTTCCAAGTCCCAGCATTCTTTGCATCAGATTGTATAAGAAAATTCAATGTTGAAATTAAGTGTTATTTTGTGTGTTTTTGAACAAGATTAACATAGGAAGACATAAGTTAGTGTTTAATGTTGTGTTATGTTGGGATTTACAGGGGGTTCTGTTATGTTAATTTTGTAGGGTTAACATTGTGGTGAGTCTGTGGTTAGGTTGAGGATGGGCTGCAAATCTTTAAAGACCACATATACACATATATATATATACTATGTTGTTTGATTATATACATGCGAGTATATAACGACAGTCTCTTTGATAGTTATAATAGCATTTGTTATTTGCTATCTAACATTTAACCAAGATCTGAATGTGATGTTTATGTAAATGAACTGTATGTAATTAACATTATGATTAGTGGGGCGAGGCTGAGAACTGTGGGAGCGAAGGGATGCCGGTGACGTGACTGTTAATGAGAGACACCTGTGCACAACACAGGCTTTGCTCCGCTTCCACGGCTCTCAGCCCAAATTAAGTCCTACTAACTTAAAAAAAAAGTTAGTTTAAATGTTTTGAGACTAAGCTTCCTCAAATATTTTGAGTATTCTGAAATTTTGAGTTTTACAGTGTTCCTTGTGTTTCATAAAGCATTGGCCATGTGATGATGAGCCAGACTTTTGAATTTCAGGATAGACAGTTACATGTTTGTGTCATCAGTTCAGAAAGGCTCATAATAGTCCCTTTAAAGAGACAATTCACCCCCCCCAAATAAAAAATAAAAAAATCTGAAAAAAATCCTTGGTGTTAATCCAAAACTGTATAACATTCTTTCTTCCTTGGGACACAAAAGAAGATATTTTGATAACTGTATCTGTTTTTTTTTCTTTTTTATATCTGCTTTTGTATTCTGCAGAAGATTGAAAGTCATGCAGGTTTGGAAGGACATGACGAAGTCATGTGAACACATCAATAAACTAAATAAGCTGTATAAGAAATCTCTATCCCCTTATAATATTCTCTGTAATCTCTATATATACACTATGACCTGTATATAATCAATGCATGCATTGTAAATTACCATCATTTAAATATTTTTGTCAGAGTTGGATGACGTTTTCAGATCTTAAATATTTTACTTTGTCATAATTGATATTAAAAAGAATCAACGTATCAGAGGACTTGTGGCTAATATGCGTGCATGAGAGAGTTTGAGACTTCATTGTCTGTCTCTGTCTTCACATTCTTACGCATCTCACTCTCCTTTTTGTCGCTTTGTTCTCTCCTCACCTTCTTCTCCTCATCTGTTTATAGTCGCTTCCCTTTTTTTTCAGCTGACTCACATGGACATGGAAGAAATGGTTATAAAGTGTTACGAAATCCCGAGACTAGTTCATTGTTTCTGTGGAAAAAGGGTTCAGCAGATTTGTGTAAGATTGTTCTCACAGACTAGAAGTGTTGCAGTTTTGTCACGACTTAGGGTGAGAGTGCTGGAGTGTTTCTCCATCTCCAACAGTGGAAAAAATGACAATGCAGAAATGATGAATGGGGAAGGGGTTTAGAGCGGAGGGTCATGACAGTAACCGCAAAACATGACACAACAGAACAGATGTTTGATTTGTAAAGCTAGAGGGTCATATTGGTAAATCTCAATATCTGTGTGCATTTGGAAATTCGCATTAGTTTGCCTGCAGTACAGAAGTCCTAGACAATGTGGCTGTGGTGGCTGGTAGGAAAACAGCTAAACGGGCAGCTATCCATACCCCTGCAGACAGCGTAAGGTTATGCCCGTGGAAAGTGCCTTTGCTGCCGAGCATGTGAGGGTACCAGTGGAGAAATAGTAGATTATTGGAGAGATTTAATTAAGAGAAAAAGAGAAAAAAATACAACAGTTAAAGCAAAACACATATCTGATGTATGTTAAAAACCAAATGTTTCCAGAGGAAATTACTAGGGTCTTTATTTTTACTATTTATTACTAGATTACAGGGTCTGTTTCTCAGGAGAAAAACACTTAAGTAGATACTTGAGCAAAGATCTCCATTTGTTCTCCAATTAATCCAGGACAAACCATTTTGATTTTCCCAACTTGGCTGCATTAGGGCAGTGGACATTTCAAGACAATAAAAATGCTCACACTTCAAGGACAGAACTGGTATTGTCCTGATCAGAGGCACATGATACAATTTCAAGGCAGACCAAAGCCAGTTGTTACTAGACTGAGTGGATGACTTTTTTCCATGGTAACCATAACCTACTGTCCTATAAATTCAGCATACACACATACCCACCCTTGAGAACACATCACTCACATGAGTGACCAAACCCGCTGTGCAGAGGAAGAGGCAGGAAGTTCCTTCTTTCACTTCCAGTCATGCTGCATGTATGTATCCGTCTGCAGGGTGGAGTTATGGAGTGGTGTCGACTGCGGTCAGAACAGGATATCAGCCGCTGTCTGCATGTAGATGGAGGGAGAAATTCGAGAAGGGAGGAGGAGAAGGAGAACGAGATTGGGGAATTAGTGGTTTTGACGGCAAGAGATTTTACAAAAATCCCAAAAGCAGTTGCTGAAAATTTAAAAACAGACCTAGACAATTGGGTCTGTTAGCCTCTATTGCTTATTTGACTTAAGCAATGGACAATCATCAAAGTGTCCAACAATTGCAAAAATCTAAACATTCAAATTTTTAAACCAGCAAAACCACCAGTTAACCATCAGATGACTGTTTCATCTGCATCAACTATTGGTCACCTAGACTGGTTTCTCTAGGCTAAACTAGTTGCATCCTAAATACCTATATAATACCTATATAATACATATAGAATATCAAAATCATCTGCAGGCGGTAGATCCTTTTCCTATTTAGCACCGAAACTCTGGAAAAGTCTGCTTAGCATTGTTTGAGAAACAGACACACTCTGTCAGTTTAAATCTAGACTAAAATCACATCTCTTTAATTTAGCATACACATAACAAATTGTCAATTTCTATTTTTCAAATCAGTGCTAGGCTGCATAAATTAGGTCAGCCGGAACAGGGGAACGCCTCCCAGAACATCCAATGTGCTTGTTACATCATAAGAAGAATGTTGAATTCGATCTTCAACCAGATGGAACTCGATTAAATATTTTGAATACTCCAAGATCCCAATCTGACTTCTGAATTGTGACACTACATGAATCATTATCTCATTATCTTACAGCTTTCGTTTGTTCATTGGTTGGCCAGAGGAGAACTGGCCCTATGAGTCTAGTTTCTTCTCCATTCTGTCATCTGATGGAGTTTGGGTTTCTTGCCACTGTCGCCTCTGGCTTGCTTAGTTGGGTACACCTATTATATAGATGAATATATATAGATAAAATGCACTAAATTAACACTGAACTGACTCAAGCTAAACAATGACACTATTTTCCTATGCTGTACAGCTGAAACAAACTTTGTTGCATAATTTTCCTGTTATCACAGTAAAGCTGCTTTGAAACAATCTGCATTGTAAAAAGTGCTATATAAAAAAAGGTAATTTGACATGACTTGACTAAAAATAACGCAGCATTTACTGATTTTGCCTGGTGTGGCAAAATTTAGTTCACAGGATGAATTTTCATGCTTTGAATAATCGTCAACACATGCATGTGAATGTTAAGGGGTATATGAGGCAGATCTATGTGTGTGTGTTGTATTGCAGTGGGCAGCTTGTGGTGGAACAGAAGGTCTCTGCATGGTGGGCAGTGTGGGCGGACTTTGGGATTCACCGTGAAAAACAACAACAAGCCAAGGACACTTCCCAAGCAGGGGTTCAGAGATGTGAAAGTGTGTGAGAGAGATTGCATGTGGAATTTTGTACATATTGTTTGTCAAAGTACATTCTATTCAGTCACAAATAATTGTTCTCCTCACTATCTTCCCTCTGTATCACCTCTCAAATGATCTGGTTGGGAGCCAGTTGAAGTGGGCACAATGGTGCATTGTGCTATAGCTTGTGGTGCCCTGTGCTGGCATTAACCTGCATTCTGCCCCACGCACATAACAGTGCTTGAAAGTCATTTTTGGACCAGACCTGGAGCCTGGATTGTTGTTTTAGAAATAGTTGATTCTGTTCAGTTCCACTGAGTGCAAATGAATCCCTTCATATGCTTTTGACACACATCCCCAGCCTTAAAACTGTTTGATATGTTTGGCTTCAGAACAGTATCTATCATCTTTCTGTATGTACATCCCCTGATCTTTACACACTCTGAGACAGAGGACGGTTTGTTTAACGTAGTGAGTTCGGTGGCAATAGTTCCGGGACTAGTAGCAGAGATTTGTTTTCAAAGTGCTGATGAGCTCCAGATGTTTGGACCTGCTTCTGTTCGGGAGTTGAGGGCAAACAATTCACTCGGAGTACAGAGCTCAAAACAAATCCATCTCAAGAGTGGCGTGAAGTCACTTTGGTGGTTTGAGAAAGTCGGGTTGCAGTCTTGGAAGCCAATAAATGGTTAAGTGTAAATATAGAGCTCAAGCATGAAAGAGCAATTGATTTCCAAGATCCTAATAGGGTGCTTTTCGTAGCCCCTTCTGAGTATTTTTTTCATACCAAATACACTGTGCCTGTGATTGTATGCACAGTTGAATGCATGTGCGTTTGTATTTATGGGCGTTTATGTAGGCATGCATGTGTAAACACCCTCTGCCGTATGCTCACAACCTCAATATGGTATTTACTTGCTCAACTATTCTGCCAACTTCATGTTGTCATTGTTTGGAACGGGATGACACTCCTTCCTTACACCTTATTTCTGGGCCAATTCGGACTAGGCCTGGCACTGCCAGCCAGAACTGATCTCACTGAAACATGCTGGGATGAGATCACCTACACCTGCGACCTTAGGTAGGACAAGAGGTTTGGAAAATGGGTGGATGGAGATCACCTACAATTTGGCCAATTGAACTCAAAGTATCGAGACATGTACAAGGAATTTGTTGATTCATGACGTCAACTCACCCTTCACCACATAGTAGAGACAATCCAAATGGTTTTCTGCTGGACATGGTTTGAGTTTTAACTTATTTTCTTCACCAAGTGACCAACTGCAGAGGCACTTCCATTGAAACAACCTTAACATTTTATGTCAATAGTTCTCAACCCTGCTTTTGTATGTCCAGGAACAGGGTTAAGTATTATTGGTTTATGTAATCGTATCACGACTACTTGGACCAGAAGTTTCCAATCCTATGCCAATCCAATTAAACACACCTGGACCAGCTAATCAGGGTTTTCAAGATTACTAGAAATTTACAGTCAAGTGTGTTGGGACATTGGCCTTCCATGAGCAGGATTAGACACCTCTGACTTAGACTGTGTCTACATTGGGCACATACTATTGCAGAAAATTATTCTGTGAAAGGAATCTGTATGTAATGTCAGCAATCAATCATGACATCACGGTTCCATCCAGTTCTCCTTTTCTTAATACAGTTAGCTAACTTGCTGAAAAACACATGTATGGAACGGTTGGTAATCATACCACACCGAACCGAGTTGTAATGGAAATGCTACCATTACTCACTGTGCTCAGAAGCATTTGGCATGATGAAAAACTCTTTTAGATCTCACAATCATTCAATCAAGATATAATATTTTATAAGTTCATTTGTAAACATGTGACAAGTCTCTTCTTTTTCTGGGTGAGTTTCAGGCTGTGGTTTGACGTTGTTGGTCCAAGTGTTTGTCTAAAAGGTCAAGAATTAAGATGTCGATTGAATGCTCTAGAATATTGCTAAATGACACAGTTTGACTATGTATAGTTAAAATGCATATACAGTATCTGAATGAGAGGAAAGACTATATTTGTTAAATATTTGTAAGAATGAAAAAGTGAGATTTTTAGATTGCAAGATACAAGGATCAAATATGAGAGATTGAAGTTATGATGCAATATCCTCTAGAAAAATGAAGACATGTTGTAGTGAGACAAAGTGATCTAATGAAAATAAAGCAAAGAGATGACAGGTTATTCATGGGTGGATCATCTAGTTACCCCCATGGGTTACAAAACTCCTAATTTACTGCTTATTAATAGTTAGTAAGTTAGTTGTTAAGTTTAGGTATTGGGTAGGATTAAGAATGTAGAACAAGGTCATGCAGAATAAGGCATTAATGTGTGCTTAATAAGTAGTAATAAACAGTCAATATTCTAGTAATATGCATACTAATAAGCAACTAGATAAAAAACCCTAAAATAAAGTGTTACTTTATATTTCTAGTTACTTAACACAGCAGAGTTAATATTAGAATTTGAGGAACTGGTACTAAAATTGAGGGTCATCCCTTTATACTTATGAGTCTGGAAGTAAAGACACTACAGATTAAGCTATTTAGCACTATAGCAAAAAAAGGAGGATTAAAAAAAGTTAACAAAAAGTTAGTTAGTTAGTTGTGTATTTGATTTGAGTTCATATGGATTTGTTCAGTCTGAAACCTAAATAAGAATTATTTTCAGGCTTATACAACTTAATTATTATATAAATAGTACATACATACTGTAACTTTTATCACAAATAGGAATGCTAAAGATTAATTGACAATCGATTAATTGTCGATAATAAGTAAATCGATCAAATGGATCGATGGTCGATTAAGCAAGGTCATGATTAGAGCGCGTAGTGTTGAGGAGCATGCGTAAAACACATGCAGCAGGCACACAAGGAAAAATTAAGCGAGCATGCCGTAGTTACATATTCTAAATGTATTAACAGAGGGTATGCGGAAGATGTTACAGTAGGCAGAGTCACTGTGGATACACCCACGTTACTGCAGGTGGAGTCACTGTGGCTTTTAGGCTTTTATTCACAGTAGGTGGAGTCACTACAGATACACCCATGTTACAGTAGGCGGAGTCTCTGCGGATACACCCACGTTACAGTAGGCGGAGTCACTGCAGATACACCCACGTTACCGTAGGCGGAGTCACTGTGGCTTTTAGACTTTTATTCAAAGTAGGCGGAGTCACTACAGATACACCCATGTTACAGTGGGTGGAGTCGCTGCAGATACACCCACGTTAGGCGGAGTCACTGCGGATACACCCGTGTTACAGTAGGCGGAGTCATTGTGGATACACCCACTGAGTGGCAGTGTTGGTGCTCAGCGTAAATGCTGCGAATAACACAAAAAACACAACTAAAATGGGAAAGAGCGGTGCGATTGTACAAATAGATTCAACAAGAAAGCTACCTTTTTTACAGACTGCTGAATGCTACAGAAGAAAGAAGCAAATGGACCACTGCAATTCACAGAAACTGGACTCCAGGCAGCGAAACGTAGATTTGCAGTTACCCTTTTGTGTCAGAACAGACATGTTGAATTTTGGGGTAAAATCATACCCTAGGTCATGTATTGTATTGATAACTCATCAATTAAATATTTACCATCTAATATTCTGTGTAACTGTAAAGTTTTTGTCAGTATTTCTTAAAAAACATCCATTATTTAATGAGCCTTGTTCTACAAAGCAAGTTTAGATTGCAAAGCAAGTTTAAAGCCAGTGTTCGATTGGTCCCTATACATCGTCCCTGCCCACTATACCCAAGATCCAGTTTCCAACGGTTGAACTTTCAAATGACATTGAAAACTCTGCATCATGATCATGATGCAATTAGATCCTGGAAGTCCTATAGCTTTAGCTAAGCAGTATGTCATGTCACTCCGTGATCTACGCATTGTCTTATGTTGTGTTTGGGCTTGTTCAAAAATGTGGCACAAAAGCAACATGTGTATATATTGTTTACATGTGCGTCAGTGATGCTTTTTCAAACAAATACTTGATATAGTTTGGTCTCTAGCTAAAAACATATATGCTTGTATTCTGTTGAGACTTTTCAACGATATTCGACACAAGTTTATCTGTTATGTACGATAATTTTACAGATCACATTTTCATGTAAAGCAGTTATTTTTTCACACTATGAAAAAGAGCACTTTAATATTTGTTAAGTGATTATCATATTCCTTATATTCACTGTAAAGCCAAGCTTCTAATCAACACTTTTGTTCTGTTAAGCAAGTGGTTAAGTTAGTAGACCTCTGCGCTTCGGATTTAAGAGGTTAAGGTTAATGATTAATCCATCATTAATTTAAACAACAATCAATATGTTATGTACACTGACATCCCTAACCACAATTTCTGTAGTCTTTGTTCATAGAAAATTTAGAGTTTTCTGCATTAAAATTGCATCATTGCAATTGTCGTCATGTGAACTCATCTTGTAAATGCAGTCATTCCGACATGACTTACATTACACTCAACAATGTTTTTAAAAGGGTTAAGCATTGTCAGGGGATTGAAGCAGCATAGATTTTGGACTGGATTTATAACATCTTTTTTCTTACAATGCCTGCCAAACATTTTCCGCTTTGACTGAGCCCTAATTTTTTCAAGAGGAATTGAAGTGTGCAGATTGGGATGTTGGTGTATGATTAGACATCACAGAGGCAGTCGTTTACTCTCAAAATGTGAGGAGTACGCATCTGTTGAGGTTGGCGGTTACTCATTAAAACAAACATGGTGTAATTAAAGAATAACACAAAGGAGCAAGTGTAGGGGGAGATTGTGTAGAACTGAGGAAGTTAGCCACATCATCCTTTTTTGCATCTCCATCGAGGGAGTTTGGCTGTACAGCCAACAGAAGAAACAAGAGCAGGTCTCTTGTTGAACGCTTAAGGTCTATTAACATGTGGGGCTCTCGAAGCAACTGTGCAACTTCCTTCGTGCTCTGAACATTTGTTACACCCCATGCTGAAGTGTGAAGATGCATTATGAGTATATCTGTACATATACATGTATGGGGGAAGGAATTCCAGAAGTAGATACATGTGGGGAATAAAGCACAGGTAAATGTCACCACAAAAAAAAAAAAAAAAAAAAGGGCTAATGGTTGCTAATGGTCAGCTGTCTACATACACAGCATACTAACTGAAATGTAACCTCATATTTTAGATGCTCTTCATGGGTAGCAACTTTGTTACAAGTGCACAAGGCAAACAGCGATGTCCTCACATGACCTTCACAAGATACTTAACTAATGCTCATAGTTAATTCATAGATAATTGATGTTAGGAGCATGTTAGCTAAGCTGTCAGATACTCTAATATGAATAAAAATATGTATCATAAGCGACTATTAGAAAAATAGCTCCTTATAATACTTTTATTCAGTTGTTGGACCACCACTCAACAGCTCAACCATCGTATCATAACTAAGTTGAAGGTAACAATTATGTTGCCTATCAAAAAGGAGTGTACCATTCAACACTTCTGCTTACTGTGTGTATGCCATATTTTCGGGCCTACAAGTTACTGTGAAAACCGCACATGCTGCTGCCTGTTGAAGCAGTCAAACTATGGACCAGCAGCTGAGAACTCTGCGTTTTACATTACTGACCACACTTATTCGTTATACACTTCAGCTGTGCAAGAAGCCATGCTGTAACTGCATTCATTGAATTCTTGTTAGCATGAATTGCATGATGATGGAATTATTTCAAACCTATTATATGATAATGAAATACTTTTGTCTGTTCTGTGTAGCTGGTTTCTATCTGTTGGTTATCGTTTTCCCCCCTTATGGTGTTGTTTTGCTAAGTGCTTGCTGAATGCTTCCCTGGAGAGTCTTTAGGGTATTTGTTGTGCCTGTGGAGTATTTACTCAGAGATTGTGTGTGTATTCGCTCTGTTGTGTAACCGCACACCCTCTACAGCTGTCAGATACTTGCAATGTTAGCCTGCAGAACTGAGGGAAAATCACCTCTCTTAAATACCATCGAGATGTTGAGTCAATGTGGTGCAATAACAGACCGTGAGCCTCCTAAACAGCTTCTGTTTCTCTCTTGCTCACTTTCTTTCTATTTCCCTTCAGGGGTGATTGTCTGTTTGAATGACTGTTTTCTACAGTGGCAAGAGTGTTTGCTACGTAGACTCAGTGGAAACGTGCTGTAAGGTTTTAGGTTGGTAACAAGTTTTGAATGCAGGTCTCGCAAGGAAAATATAAAGTCCACTTCAGGAAGCACTTCAGATATGGCTTAAAGCCACTCAAACGGATCCTAATTGTTTCTTGTGGGAGCACAGATGTCTATCATAATATGACTTTGAAACTATAGTGCCTTTCACAACCTCATGTCAACACAACTGGAGGTGATTTAAAAGTTACAGGTCGGCAGTGTTGTGGAAGCTACTTTGAAACTGTACGAGCTACTTAGAATAACACAGTAACATAGTTAAACTACAGTTATACCACACTGTTGAATGCTCAAATCTAATTGGTTGACAAACGTTCTAAGATGTGCAATTATCTTCAAGGAAACGCATGGGTAAAGTAAGTTTTAGGCAGGTCTTGACCGCAATACAGTTCCATATCAATTCGCCAAATGATTTCAGATATTTCAAAGGTCCTTACAGCCAACAACTGCAAAAGAAGCAAAACCCATAACGACACTGTCCAAACAAATAAATATAGTCAACAATAGGATGAAAACGACAAATTGTTATCATGGTTTTTGCCACAAAATACATTTTATTATGTCCTGAAAGCCCATACTCTCTTTCTCCTGCTCTCTCTCTCTCTCTCTCACCCAAATGCACACACATACTGTACGAACACACACTCGCACAGAAATGTGTTGTCCGCTCTGCTCTGACGAATTTATCAGTAAAATAGTTTAGAAACTTAAAAAACCACATGATATTTCTCACCAGCGAGGTAATAACTGTGTGGTTCTTGAGGTAGATAAACGTACAGATTCGCTATTAGCAGAGACACTGCTGCCGTGAGAGACGCACAAACTCAGGTAGGCTAATTCACATATGCTTATTCTCTCTCTCAACTGCATTAATAACCTGCTATCAATGGTTCAAGCCACCATTACTAGTTCTAAAATGACGTTTTTGAATTAGCAATGGAGGCTTAGGTTGAAATAAGTAAGAAATTAGTCCCACACACAAGAGTGTTTTAAGGACAAAAACCTGACTAATGTCTTGAAATACAACATCTGAACAGTGTCTTGAGGTGTGGTAATCGTAGTTTAAGCGAAATAATTGACTCTGGGCTGTTGAATTATTAGAAAATAAATAATAATAAGTTTCGCGTCTTGGCCGCATTACCACCTCGGGTGTGCATTATTTTCTAATAATTAAACGGCCCAGAGTCAATTATTCCTTACTCATTGTTTACTACACAACTAGTCACGTTTTTGTTCAAAATTAACAAAATTTAAATAATGAGTCAATACATAAATCAGCCCTTCTTCCAAAATGTGTTTTTGTCATACCCTGATTCACTATTGTAAGCTATTATAAGAGAATGCGACAAAGCTCGTAATAAAACCAGAATCAACACTGGCTTAGCTTTTTGGAGATGGCGATACCTGAGGGATTTGAAATGTTGTAAAAACGATGCAGACATGATAGCTTTTTTATTGCTCACCAGGTGAATACAGTATTTTTTAACAGATAAATTGCCATATGTAGCTCTCTAACAGAGTTCATTGTAAAGCATTATCTATTGTGAAGGCTCATTTCATTATGGTTGTTGTAGCCCTAAGCTGGAATTTATTTTTAAGGAAGTACTGTGTCGGTAATGGATATAGCTACAGTAACGTCTTCAGCTAGTCAGCTTGAGATCCTTTCCATCTTAACTGGCTAATTATCTTAAGCTTAGTAGTGAGTGCTTTATGAGCAGTAGGATAACCATATTCATCTGCACAGTCATGCAGAGCCGAAGCATAACCAAAACAATGTTTGTTAACACTTTTTTTAGAATACTGTTCCATCATTAATGGATAACTACACAAGGATAAATGACCAACACAATATTAACATTCTAGTAACTGCTATTAACTATCATGAAACTCTGTTTAATGAATTAGTAATAGCACAGTAATAGCAGGTAGTATATTGACTGAAGTCATTGTAAGCTTTGGAGGTTTTTGTAAGGTTTTGGATAGTAATTGCTTCTGACGTATTTGGTAACATTTGAGTCACTACAAGTGGGTTACCATGATCTTCACTTTAGAATACTGTTCCAAATGGCCAGTAATTCCTTTAGAAGGATGTAGTAACACTTGAGTCATTACTATCCAAATCCTTACAAAAACCTCAAAAGCTTACAATGTCTTTACCCATTATTATGGAGTTATCATGCTTTTCAGTTTAGAATACTTATCCAAATAATTAGTATTTCCTAATTTGGTAATACTTGAGTCATTACTTGTAGGTTACCATGATCTCTACTTTAGAATTAATTAAACATTGTGCATTACTCTCATTAATTATGAACCACGGTAGCTCATAGTAGTCCTCTGGGAGGTATGAAAATAACATTTCTGATCAGCTAATAGTGAACCTTACTCAACTGAGCACTATTGCTTACTAATTTGTTAATCAGAGTCTCTTATTAGTTAATAATAGTTATATAATGTTAATATTGTGTTACTAATTTGTTCCTGTGTAATTATTCATTAATAACGGAACAGTATTCTAAAGTGTTACCCAATGTTCTTCCGCAAAATGCATTCAGTTTGCTACATTAAAACATTTAAACTATATATTTTTTAAAACATAATGCATACATTTAGCTTAATCATGTAAATTTACACTAAATTCACTAATAAAACTAGAAAACATCCTCATCTATAAAAGTGGGTCAAAAGCAATGTGACGAATAGCAGTACATTTCTAAATTTTTAGCGACAATAAGACAAAAATACAGGCCTTGAATAAATCTTTTATGAACCAGTTTCATGTACTTGTCTAAATGAAGTGATTGCTACTACTGTAAAGCTGCATGCACATCTTATATAAAAATCTGCAATGTAGCATTTTGTCACCACTACTCTTTTGAAATGCTAGCTTGTAAATATAAAGTTTTGCAGTTCTGAAAAAAACCCGAGCTACTGTCAGCCTACTGGAAAATTTAGTTAGTTTTGTTGCTTTAGTTAGTTACTCCCCCAGATTGCAGATATTCTCAATGCAACAACATTTGCTGATGTAACATTATTATTCAAGGATTTACAGTTTTAAATGGGATGGTTGCATGTGTTTCTGATAGGTTGTCAGAACATATGGCCATGTTTATGTATTCTGTTTGTCATTTCTAAACTTGTAAAGCACTGAAGTTTAAATTAACTATGGACCACCACATGGAGAAAATGGAAATCTGGTATCAGAACAGGCCTCTGATTGGCTCTTAACCAAAGAGGAACTGTGGGTATCTGTCGCAGGTGGGCCTATCCTGTTGTACATTTTTACTGTGGTGGTTTACCCCAGTCGAACCTCTGGCTGGCTAGAATTGCTAACAGATGGCATGCATGTGAGTATTCTAAATACTCAAGGAATAATCCACCGTGTAAGGGTAATTTACTCTGACTAACATTCTACAATGATCATCCACATACAAACTTATGCTGCACATGAGGTCTTATTTCTTTGTTTATAGACACATTGAAAATGAAAGAATAAATCTTAAGTGATTTAGTGAAAAGACTTTGGTTTACCTCAAAGTACTCATGTGTGGCGTCGGCTCCTTTCCTGACTGAGGTAGAGGAATTCTTCAGGAAAGCAGCTCTGCAGGCTGGATCAGCCTCAAACCACCTTCATTACGCAGTCTAGACGAGACCTCCAGGAACCCCACTGACAGGCTCCTTCCATTCCGACCTAACCCAACCCTTACCCCAACCTTCCTATCCCACTACATCTCTGTTCATCCAATCACACCCCAGTGGGTCAAAACCTTGAAGAAGACAGCCATTATTGCCCCCAAAATACAATTACTATTATTGGGAAGCAAAGTGGATTTTCAGATGACAAGCTGATTATGTCATTGCATGTTAAAATAGGTAAGCAGCATGATAAGATCAAATTTTAAGGCAGCATCGCATGTTGTGGAGAAAATATTCACAGAATGCATTTCGATGAAATCTATTACACAGTGGATGAAATGAAAAATTTTGACTACACAACTAAAAAAATAGTACTGAAATGTATCTATAAAAACAATGCAATCTTATAAAAACTAACTATTTAACACACTGTTCTATGTATTTTTATTCTTACCTTGCATTCTTACGTTGCATCTACTTACAATCTTCCCTACTTCAGTATATAGTCGAAAAATGAAAAGAATAGCAAGTCTGAATTTAGTATTTATAAAACATTATGCGAAAAAAGTACTGACCTACTACTTCTGGTGAGATTCTGAAGTGTACATCCACTGGACACTTTACTATCCCATGAGGTCACGGGAGAAGAGTTGTAAAGGGCTGCGTCCGAAATCACATACGTAGGTACTTATTTTGAATAAGTATTTGCTTCACAACCGCTGAAAAAGTATGCTCTATATAGTATGAATGCATGTAGTATGAATGTAATCTGTACATGTAACATTCTCCATGTTGTCATTATCATGTGACCTACCACTCGCTTCACTGCCATTCACAAATTTTCTGCCTTTGCCTCATGAGATAGTAAAGTGTCCATCAGATGCACACTTAAGACTCTCACTGGAGGTAGTCATCCAGGTACTTTTTGCCTATTTTGTTACAAGTATTGTGAATTCGGACATACTTCTTTTGTCACATAGCACTGTTTTCACCTACTATATAGTAGGGAAGTATGCGATTTCGGATGCAGCCAATGACAGTGAAGCGATGCAGCTGACACCATAAGTCATGTGACAATGACAACATAACTGTATGTCTGACTAATTTTATTATACAGAACATATTTTTTTAATGGTTGCTAAGTTCTTTCTCATGAACTATAAATACTCAGACAGTATGCGATTTAGAGTATTACATTGTTAGCTTAGCAACATGCTAACAGCAAATTTTAGTGAAATCATCTGAGAGTCAAGTCTTTCTTAAGAAGCACAATATATATATGGCACACGTATGAAGAACATTTCAAATTAAAGTGGTCACTTTAATTTAATTAAAAATTCTATGTGGGTAGTTCTTTTTTATATATATATATAAATTACAGATGCACTGATACTAAATTTCTCTGCAGATACTGATAGCCAATTATTCAGAATGATATCAGCCAATGTCGATTCCGATAGTTAGATTTTTCTTAAGGAAAAAATAAATATATATATATATATATATAGCTAACTAAGGAAAAAAACAACAAAAAAAAAACATATATATATATAGCTAACTAAGGAATTGTGAATACTGGAAAACATTCATGAGGTAAATGTGACGTTATGTGACTTGATATTGTTCACAAGCTGTTTTATTGACATCTTTCCGGAGTTGAAACACAAATAAAGTGATTACATGAGACATGATAAATTCTGGTAAGTTGTACTGTATCTTTCAACATACCTTTTGATGTTCATGCATATTTTTCAAGATATATTTGCTATTTTTTAACTGTTAATGAGTTATTGTCACATTAACTAAATGCAACACAAGAGAGATTTTCTTCACACACAGTATGAGTTACAGTCTGACATGTTTTCCCGCACCCTTTTGATTGACAGGATACAATCGGCCCTGATCATCGGCTGTTTTTAAACAATCGGCCGATGGCCGATAATGATAATAATAGTGATTGTTGGCCGATACATTGGTGCATCTTTAATAAAAATATATATTCCCCCTTAACCCATTTTAGCCCACCGGCAACTATAGTTGCCGCAGTGTATAGTTGTCATTTTCCTTTTGTAAGTATTTTTCAAGATGTTATCCATGTTTTATGTCTCAATGACATGTAAGAAAACAACCAAATAAAGGATTTCAAGAACAAAAAAAAAAAAGGTATTCACTTCCTTCCTGTCACATGAGGCTGTCAACTTCCTACCCCTACTTCCAGGAAGCATGGCGAAGACAAACCCTCCCAAAGAAACGTAATTTTCATGTTACTAATAAATATTTTTTGTTGACATATATATATCTGCATAATCATGAAGGTCTCTAGAATCATCCAAACAAGACAAATCTTAAGAGATCACAAGAGATCATAGTTTTTGGCATACTTAGTCAAAAGTCCAAGTGGCAACTATAGTTGCCGGTGGACAAATGACTTGTAAGTACATATATCATGGGGAAATTGGGTATACTGTGGATAGGTTAATAAATCAAGGTTATTGGTCTTGTTTAGTGCTTTTTGCTTTCATAATGTCCCACCAAAAACATACACTCTAAAAAATAATGGGTTAAAAACAACCCAAGTTGGGTTGAAAATGGACAAACCCAGCAATTGGTTGGTTTTAACCCAATGGTTGGGTTAAATGTTTGCCCAACGTGCTGAGCAGTTTTATTTAAACTATTGTTTAAAAATCACTATATGGCTGTTGCGCCGATAGCCTAGTGGTTAGCATTCCGTCATATGGCGCAAATGCGTTCACGGTGACCCAAGTTCGATTCCCGTCTCGAGGTCCTTTGTTGATCCTGCCACCTCTCTCCAACCAATGCTTTCCTGTCTGCTCTGTACTGTCCTCTCTGAATAAAGGCACAAAAAGCCCATAAATATAACTTAAAAAATAAAAAATAAAAATCACTATATGGCTGATTTAAAATGAACCCAAAATATGTTGGAAATTAAAAATTAGACATAATTACTAGAGGCAACAATAATAATAAAAAGGTGAACATTTATTAATAAGCAATTTAGTAAATGTCTATTGTTTAATTATTATTCATTTAACTTATTAATAAATGCTCATTTATTAAACCTTTAATAAAGGTTAATTTCCAACATACTTTGGGTTCATTTTAAGCAAGCAATACAGTATTTTATTTTTTTTAAATTTTGAGTTAAATAAAACTGCCCAGCAGGTTAAGCAAACATTTAACCCAACCGCGGAGTAAAACAACCCAATTGCTGGGTTTGTCCATTTTCAACCCAACGTTTTGGGTTGTTTGTAACTCAGCATTTTAGTGTAACTTCACCCTTTAACTGACATCTCTATAAATAGAATAAATGAATATATCTGTCAAAAGGGGGAGATGAGAGAGCAATCTTTCCACAGCTCTACTGTCCCACCCCCATGTCCTGTGTAATTTTTTCTTCATTCTATTTATTTTTATTTATTTATTTTCATTTAACTTTTTGATACACAATGCCCTGTTGAGGCAACTTAATGGCTGCACTTTGTTCTGCACTATGTTCCACCAATTTAAGACAAATGGATTTGTTGTTTGCTGTGTTTTCATATTCAAGAGATTATAAGCTAGATGCAGCCTTTTTGGGTTCACATCAAATGTTCTTTGACTTTTATACATAATAAATCTGTTTATGAACAAAGATTGATCTGTTGAAAGCAGTTATTTTGAGTTAGATGCCAAATGTTCTCCTATATTAATTTTACACTGAAGGGGTGCATACAGCATATTTGCCCACCGGCAACAATAGTTGCCGCACATTCAAATATGATTTTCGAGGGAAAAAAAAAAACCTGGGGAAAATAAATGCAGAACATGTTCACATAGGACACTATTAACACGACTATGCATGAAACCATTCAGAATAATTTGGGCACAAATGGGTTAAGTAACTTTGGATGTATTTAGCTACTTTTTGCTTGTAGCTTGTGGTGTAGCCTAACTACTTAAACTACAGTCAAGCTCGTTTTTTTTTTTTACTAGTTCAAATTATTCAGTCGCTTCCCCAAAACACGCATGATTAAATTAAACTGTTTAAATTGAATGTGCCATTTCAGAAAGCAATAAATAATGTATAAATATTGTGACTCATAGCCTTTTACAAAAAACTGCATCTAGGAAACATTTTGGATACACCTTTACAAGCATTAGCTGAGGGATGATAGTCATAGTTTCTGTCTAATTATGAAACCACCAAAACTCTTACCATTCGCCACACATATTGCTTTCCATTCAGACTATTAGTGTCTGTGTGTTTCCATAATGCTACATGTGCACATATAAGAAAGTTTCTTTCCACAGTTCGTGGAAAGATATCACAGAAAACCCACACCAAAATAACTTGTGGAGACATTATGGACTGAAGGGGTGAAGAGGTGCATTTAAAAAAAAGAGAGAGAGAAAAAAGAAAGAAGTGCAAAAGAGAGTGTGTGTGTGTAATTTGACAATGAATTCCAGTATGATAACAAGTAACAGCTGCTGGCGTCTCAGTGGCCCTGCTCTCTACATGAGTATGTGTACGTGTGTGCGGTTAAAGCTGTGGAGAAACATTAAACACATACTGTACCGAGTGTAGAATGTAGATATGAGCCTGCAATTTGACCCATTATCCAAAACCTGAACCCTGAGCAGCCCTCCCTTTAAAGTCAACATGCTGCAAAAGACCGTGAAATGAAAATGATTAAAGTGAAAGTTTTGCCAAATTGAATTAATTCAGTACTTTGATAAATTACTATTTGTAAAAGCAAGACACGTAATTTTGTGTTTAAAGTGAAGAAGTGCTCTTTAACGAGACCTGAAGTTCTATGCTCCCAACTGGACTTATTATTCTTTGAATTTAAAGTGTTTTTGCTTTATTTATTGGATAGTATAGCATCTTGACACTTGAATCTGCGTCTTCATAAACCAAAGGCTTTTAAGTAACACATTTGTGCACTACCCACTGGTTCAAACAACAGATGCCTGATTTCTTTACCAAATCATTGCCTCAAGCATTAGGAGCAAACCTGGTTATTCTGGTTATTCTTCATTTAGCAAACACTTTTATCCACAAAGTTAATATTAATTTTTTTTACTACAGTTACCCTAGAGCAACCAGAGACTGACAGTAAAAAATGATGTTGGTTTATTTCTCCAAATTTTATAATGTCAGCTATAGTTGGAATTGACGAGTTTCTGTCCACATTCATTTTCGCTGGCGGATATTCTTTCTCCACCACCCAGAAATTTGAAGCATGATTCTCTGGTTAATCTTCCTTGGAGAAGAAAACTTTTTTGTTGAAATAAATGATGATTGGGGTGAGGATGAACTTCACCTTCCCCATTGGCCTCCTCAGTGGTCCAAAGTGTTACTATTGATGCCTGACAAGTGTTCTAATGGAGATGATGAGGTGATTGAAAGAGTACCTGACCAAGGACCTGCTAAAGTCACCACGTCCATGAGAGCTGAAATCAGTTCATTGTAAATATATGTGTTTTCTTGACTGACATCAGTGCAAAAAAAGTGACAGGCAAGAGAAGAGATTGTTGAAAAAAGTTATTATTTTTGTTGTGTTTTTGCGCGCAAAAAGTATTCTCGTCACTTCATAAAATTAAGTGCAGTCACATATTTTATCAAAAATATCTTAATTTGTGTTCTGAAGAAGAACGAAGGTCTTACGGGTGTAAGGTGACATGAGGGTGAGTAATTAATCAGTAAAAACATGTCACATCATTTAATACAGTGGTAGATTTGCAGTTTATTTGAGCTTCTATTAAAGGTTTAGTTCACCCAAAAATGAAAAATCTGTCATTAATTACTCATCCTCATGTTGTTCCACACCCGTAAGACCTTTGTTCATCTTCGGAACACAAATTAAGAT
Source organism: Anabarilius grahami (assembly GCA_003731715.1). NCBI lineage: Eukaryota > Metazoa > Chordata > Actinopteri > Cypriniformes > Xenocyprididae > Anabarilius > Anabarilius grahami. The sequence continues at coordinate 528,065 of RJVU01008827.1, read as the reverse complement.
ATTTTTGATGAAATCCGATGGCTCAGTGAGGCTTCCATTGCCAGCAAGACAATTAACACTTCCAATGCCCAGAAAGCTACTCAAGACAAATTTAAAACAGTTCATGTGACTACAGTGGTTCAACCTTAATGTTATGAAGCAACAAGAATACTTTTTGTGCACCAAAAAAACTTTATTCAACAATTTCTAGTGATGGGCGATTTCAAAACACTGCTTCATGAAGCTTCATAGCTTTACGAATTTTTAGTTTTAAATCAGTGGTTCGGAGCATGTATAAAACTGCCAAAGTCACGTGATTTCAGTAAACAAGGCTTTGTAATGTCATTAGTGTTTCGAAATTTCAGTGGTTCACCACTGGGGGGTGTGACTTTGGCAGTTTGATTCACGCTCCGAACCACTGATTTGAAACAAAAGATTTGTTAAGCTTCGAAGCTTCATGAAGCAGTGTTTTGAAATCGCCCATCACTAGATATTGTTGAATAAAGTCATTATTTTGTTTTGTTTGTTTTTTGGTGCACAAAAAGTATTCTCGTCGCTATGTAACATTAAGGTCGAACCACTGTAGTCACATGAACTGTTTTAAATACGTCTTTAGTAGATTTCTGGGCATTGAAAGTGTTAACTGTCTTGCTGTCAATGGAGGCCTCACTGAGCCATCGGATTTTATGAAAATTATCTTAATTTGTGTTCCGAAGACGAACAAAGGTCTTACGGGTGTGGAACGACATGAGAATGAGTAATTAATGACAGATTTTTCATTTTTGGGTGAACTAACCCTTTAATAGAAGCTCAAATAAACTACAAATCTACCACTGTATTAAATGATGTGACATGTTTTTAATGTCACCTATATGGTGAATGTGATTTCAAGTTCATCAAATATTCCAATCAGATTTGAAGGACTAGTTTACAGTTTATGTCAAGTTTAGGCTTACAACCAGGGTTAGGTGCTTCAACATCAGTGTTATTCACCTATCATTTACCTCTGATTTTAGGAATAACTTATGGGTAGAGTTAGGTTTAGGAGCAGGGATAGGACTACATTTTTGGACAGGAATGTTGTTCCAGGATCAACAAAATATATTGATCCAGGAACATTTGTTAAGTGGCAAAATCACGTGACCTCACATAATAATGTCATACCGCCCAGTCCTAGTCGGATCTTATTATAGCTACAGTAGGTGACACTGCCCTGCTGTTTGAGTGCAGGTGTTGCTTGGCCATAGCTCTCATGACCTTTTAACCTGACTGTACTCACTTTGAGTAATATTCCTATAAGATCTCAGTACTCTTCAGCTCTTTTCCCATGATAACATTGTGCTGTTGTGTTTATGTTGTCGACAAGTACCACTTCAGATACATTCAGTGTCAATGTAGGTGATCCACCTTTCATTCTAATGATTATCAAATGATCAATGTTCAAAAGCTGCTGAACAGCTTTTTCCCTCTGCGTTGACCACATGTATCATCTCCATATGCTGGACATTAGATTTTTCTCATTTTCTGCATCTGCATCACATTCTATTTTTGTTGACTGGCTGTTTTCAGGTTTCTTGTTTTGCTTTGTATGTCTGGGCCTCTTTTGCATGGCATGCACATCTTTGCCTTGATCTCAGACGGTCTGCACCTGTGTTTTGGCTGCTTCAGCTGCTCTTCAAATATCAGTGACTTCCTCTACAGTGGGACTGGATACTCTTATTTCAGATGTTAATCATTAATTCACAATTTCTTCCTGATCATGCCATTCTCTGCGGTCTTTACTGTTTTGTTTTTGCTCAGTCACGTTTGTCTGTGGTAACAGAATTAGCAACAGCATGGGCTGTAATTCTCAGAGCTTCTCAAATGTAACCAGCTTCTGATGTTTTAGATGTCCACCGATAAGCATAAGGATTTGAGCGAGTTTGACGGGCTAAATTGTGATGGTTAGACGACTGGGTCAGAGCATCTCCAAAACTGCAGCTCTTGTGGGGTGTTCCCAGTCTGCAGTGGTCAGTATCTATCAAACGTGGTCCAAGGAAGGAACAGTAGTGAAGCGGCGATAGGGTCGTGGGTGGCCAAGGCTCATTGATGCACGTGGGGAGTGAAGGCTGGCCTGTGTGGTCCGATCCAACAGACGAGCTACTGTAGCTCAAATTGCTCAAGAAGTTAATGCTGGTTCTGATAGAAAGGTGTCAGAAAACACAGTGCATCGCAGTTTGTTGTGTATGGGGCTGCATAGCCGCAGACCAGTCAGGGTGCCCATGCTGACCCCTGTCCACCGCCGAAAGTGCCAACAGTGGGCACGTGAGCATCAGAACTGGACCACGAAGCAATGGAAGAAGGTGGCCTGGTCTGATGAATCACGGTTTCTTTTACATCACATGGATGGCCGGGTGCGTCTGCGTCACTTACCTGGGGAACACATGGCACCCGGATGCACTATGGGAAGAAGACAAGCCGGCGGAGGAAGTGTGATGCTTTGGGCAATGTTCTGCTGGGAAACCTTGGGTCCTGCCATTTATGTAGATGTTACTTTGACACGTACTACCAACCTAAGCATTGTTGCAGACCATGTACACCCTTTCATGGAAACGGTATTCCCTGGTGTCTGTGGCCTCTATCAGCAGGATAATACGCCCTGCCACAAAGCAAAAATGCTTCATGAATGGTTTGAGGAGCACAACAACAAGTTTGAGGTGTTGACTTGTCCTCCAAAAAGTGAACATGTACCTTCAATCTAGGGGTCAAACAACTAAAAATCAAGTCAGGAATCTAGGTGTGATTTTGGAGTCAGACCTGAGTTTCAGTAGCCATGTAAAGACAATAACTAAATCAGCATATTATCATCTCAAAAATATTGCAAGAATTAGATGCTTTGTCTCCAGTCAAGACTTAGAGAAACTTGTTCATGCTTTCATCACCAGCAGGGTGGATTATTGTAATGGGCTCCTCACTGGTCTTCCCAAAAAGACCATAAGACAGCTGCAGCTCGTACAGAACGCTGCTGCCAGGATTCTGAGCAGAACCAGAAAACATGAACACATCACACCAGTCCTCAGGTCCTTGCACTGGCTTCCAGTTGCATTTAGAATTGATTTTAAAGTACTGTTACTTGTTTATAAAACACTTAATGGTCTAGGACCTCAATACATTGCAGATATGCTCATAGAATATAAACCTAACAGATCACTCAGATCATCAGGATCAAGTAATTTAGAAATACCAAGGGTTCACTCAAAGCAAGGAGAGTCTGCTTTTAGCTGTTACGCCAGCCGCAGCTGGAACCAGCTTCCAGAAGAGATCAGGTGTGCTCCAACAGTAGCCACATTCAAATCCAGACTCAAAACACATCTTTTTATCTATGCATTTGCTGATTGAGCACTGTGCCATGTCCGAACTCTCTGCACTTTATTTTATACATATTATCTTTTTTTTATTCTCTTAATTGTTATTCTGACTTTTAATGCATTTTAAATATTGCTGTCTGGTTGAAAGAGCTGGGAGAATTAGGAAGAAAGTGAAATCTAGAAGAAGCAGACAGAAGAAAAAGAAGGTGAATGCAGAAAGAATTGGCATGTAGGGAAGGAGGATAGAATGTAACTTAACATTGAGGGGTCATAAGATCGTAAGGGAATGAGTTGAAGAACTGCGATTTTTTTGGATGTTGTGTTTGTGTGAGAGCGGTGTGTGTGTGAAATGTAAGAACATCCATTCAGATCCGCTCTGATGGATAGATCTGTTTAGATTCACTCTGACGGACAACAACAACTACAAAAAACTCCCTAGGACTTCCTTGCTCTTCCATCCAGATAGCAAAATTCTGTCTTTTCCTGTTTTTATTTCATTTCTAATGTATTTTATATCTTTTATGTATCATCTTTTTTACTGTTATTTCTATTCCTTATGTTCTATTTTTATTATTCTTCTTTATGTGAAGCACTTTGAATTACCATTGTGTATGAAATGTGCTATACAAATAAAATTGCCTTGCCTTGCCTTGCCTTGCCAAATTCCCCAGATCTTAATCCAATCGAGCATCTGTGAGATGTGCTGAACAAACAAGCCCAATCCATGGAGGCCCACCTCGGCCTTAACTTACAGGACTTAAAGGATATGCTGCTAACATCTTGGTGCCAGATACCACAGCACACATTCAGGTCTAGTGGAGTCCATGCCTAGACGGGTCAGGGCTGTTTTGGCAGCAAAATGGGGACCAACACAATATTAGGAAGGTGGTCATAATATTATGCATCATTCAATATGCTGATTTGTGCAGTTCTCATATTTTTCTGTAGACTGTGATTTTGTGTTTTCAAGATTCTTTGATAAAAAGAAAGAACAAAGTAGCATAATTTATTTAAAACAGAAGTTGTTTGTAGCAATGTAAATGTCTTTACTGTCACTTTTCATCTATTGAATCCATCCTTGCTGAATAAAAGGATAATTTTTTTTCGGGAAAAAAAAAAAAATCTTACTGACCCCAAACTAGTGTATTTACATAAGTGTATCAGCAGATTGGTTGGGAACAATTAGTTCCAAAAGTATTCTAAAGATTTTGAGCTGTGATTCATATAACAACAACATTGACAAATTTCTTCAGAGAAAGGGAATGTTATCCATAATTGCTACTCTTTGACACTAATCGATGCCTGTCATGACAGAATCATTTACAGTGACAGAACTTAAAGGATTAGTTCACTTTGAAATTAAAATTACCCCAAGCTTTACTCACCCTCAAGCCATCCTAGGTGTATATGACTTTCTTCTTTCTGATGAACACAATCTGAGTTATATTAATAAATATCCTGACCGAACGTGACGCTAGTTACACTTTCTTCATAAGCTGAATACGGAAGGCGGTCTGGCGGAAGCTAGATATTTTTCTTTATAACTTGTTAAATATGGATATTTTCCATTCACTGCCATTATAAATTGGACGGGTCAGGATACTAATATAACTCCAATTGTGTTCATCAGAAAGAAGAAAGGCATATATACCTAGGGTGAGGGTGAGTAAATTATAAAATCATAAATAAATGTAGGCCTATTAATGAATTTAGTTGATGCATGAACATTCCTCCTAATTCCTTTTCAGTAATTAATGAAAGCATTGTTTGTTTGTTTTTTGTTTGTTTGTTTGTTTTTTTGCTATTAGACAAACTATTAGTTTTGATCATTAAAAAAGTTACCAGTCACTGAAAAAAAAAAAAAACTCTACACGCATAACAGCAATCTCTGCAATGACCTGCAGTAATGTGTAACACAGTCCATACAGTACTGTCAGAAGGGTATATACTTACTGCTTTCATTTTTTTAAGCACACTCACTATTCTAAAAACATCTGTTTGCACAGAGGGGCTTTCTGGAGTGGCAGAGAGTGTGTAACATGTCACGCAGAGTGCAATGGGATCCCATGAGAGCCCTTGAGAGGGTCAAAAGGGGAATTGGTTAATTTGTATATGATCAGGATCAGATGCCTGTCGCTGCTTGATTTAAAGGTCAGAATGATAAGTTAAAAAAAAAAAAAAAAAATTCACCATCATGTCATTCCAGTTTTATAAACTTAAAGCTGTGTTGAGTTTGGTCATGTGAGAACTTTCATTCAAATCAACTATTGAAAAGTGTTGACAGATACTGATGCAGTATGTTAAGCTGATCTAAATGATTTGATGTGTCTATGTGGTTGCTACAGTTTTGACAGAGCACATGGATCCCTTGATGTAAGGACAACCATTCTAGTGTGCAGAAACTAAAAGATTAATAAAGAAACTCTCAATGCTGGAATATATTCTGCTCTAAATGTGTCTAATAGCTGTAGAATGTCTTTATTTTTTGAGCACTCACAGGAAATGCCAGTAGGTGTGCAGAGCATGAAACAGCAGTCATAACATACCTCTTCAGATCGTTGTTATGAAGGGGAAATGGGAGAGCTGTGCATGGTGAAAGTCTTCTCCTGTGCTTCAGGGGATTGTAAGTGTGTGTTTGTGTGTGTGTGTCATACACTGTAGGCAATCATATACTGTATGTGTCTGACTTAATGCTCGCTCAGTGACAACACTGCAGGTATTTGGCTCATGTACAGACTCTCTTTTTTTCTGTTTAGACACAGACCATATACTGTCCATATGGAGAATAAAGTCAAGTACATAGCCATGAAGTCTGCATTTACAAACATCTGTGGAAAAAAAAATGTTTTGAAGAGTTCAGTGAATTTAAGTGTGATACAGTGAAGGGATGCCACCACTGCAATAAGTCAGTTCATGAAATTTCATCCCTGCTAGATATTCCATGGTCAGCTTTAAAAATTATTGGAAAGTAGAAGCATTTAGGAAGTCACAGAGCAGGGTCACTGAGTGCTGAGGCGCATGGTGTGTAAAAGTCACCAACTCTATGATGATTCTATTGCTGAAGAGCTCCAAACTTCCACTGACGTTAATATCAGCTGTGCGGCAGGAGTTTCATGGAATGGATTTCCATGGCCGAGCAGCTGCAAGCAGCCTCATATCACCAAGTACAGTGCCAAGCTTTGGATAGAGTGGTGTAAAGCATGCCACCACTGGACTCTGGAGCAGCAGAAACTTGTTCTGTGGAGTGACGAATCACACTTCTCTGTCTGGCAGTCTGATGGGCGAGTCTGGCGGATGCCAGGAGAACGTTACCTGTCTGACTGCATTGTGCCAAATATAAAATTTGGTGGAGGAGGGATAATGATATGGGGCTGTTTTTTTAGGGGTTGTGATTGGTCCCTTACTTAAAGCAAAGGGAAATCTTAATGCATATCAAGACATTTTGGACAATGCTATACTTCCAACTTTGTGGGAAAAGTTAGTGGAAGGCCCTTTTCTATTCCAGCATGACTGTGTTCCATTGCACAAAGCAAGGTCCATAAAGACATGGTTGGATGAGTTTGGTGTGGAAGAACTTACTGGCCCGCACAGAGCCCTGGCCTCAACTCCATCCAACACCTTTGGGATGAACTGGAAAGGAGAATGCGAGCCAGGCCTTATCATCCAACATCAGTGCCTGATCTCACAAATGCTCTACTGGATGAAAGGGCAAAAATTCCAAGAGAAACACTCTAAAATATTATGGAAATCCTTCCCAGAGGAGTGGTAGCTATAATAGCTGCAAAGGGGGAACAACTATATATTAATGTCTAAGGTCTATTTATCGCAATACTGAGTAAGAGTTGATAAATGAGGACAGTTTAGGGGACAGTATACATCAATCATTAATAGTGCTCATGTATTAATAACAACATTTTCTCCAACCAATTCACCCATATAGGGCTTCCACTTCCCTGAAATACGACCCATAGGAGCGTTTACTAAAGTTGCGCCCCTATCGACAACAGGACACTTTCATTTTAAAGCATTGTACCATTTTATCTGCATTGTATTTCGGGTTTCGCGTAGCTCAAATGGTAGAGCATTGCAATATACAACAATATGCAATCATGTGATCATGTGATCGTGGGTTCGATCCCAAGGAACGAATGTGCTCATAAAACGTATATGCACTATAAATCACTAAGGGCTGGTTTAGGGGTGGGGTAGGAGTAGTCGTTAATAAAAAAAATGAGTTTTGCTAAATGGAAACAGGACAAATGAACACGCATTTTGATTGGTAATGATGGTCATACGTCATTTCATGACGACAGACGAAACACGACACTGTCATTATTTTTACGCCAGCCAGAGGGCGCATGACTTTAAAACTTAAATATAGGTTGTAATAAGCAGAAACGAGAAACGACCTATAGGGTTGTTTTTTTTGTTCTTGTTTTTTTTTTTTTTGGAGTAAAGTC
>RJVU01008827.1:488940-520270 GCA_003731715.1 Anabarilius grahami | reverse complement strand
TAATTAAAGGCCTGTACACACCGGGACGAATATTGCACGCACTTATCGTCAACGTTTTTCGAGAGGTTTTTTGTGTTCATACCCAAGCAATTTTCACTGGCGATGTGAACGTGCAAATTCACTCCCTGCCAGTATATGGCACTTGTGCTTAACGGTAGTGCAAATAAACATATTTATGATATTAATAAAGTTAAAGAAGATAAAAATGCAGATATAAAATGGCATATATGGCATATATATGACATGAGAGATGGTAGTCAGAAACAGTAGTGCAAATAACTCACAATGACAGTAAGTGCAAGTGAACGGTAGTGCAAATAAACATATTTATGAAATAGACATTCTCAACTATATTTCTTTTGAATGTAAAAGGAAAAAAAAAACAGTAAAAATACAGAAATAATACACATCTATTGGTGTGACCAAGAACTGGCAGAGCACCCATAGCATGCATCTCAATCACCTCCCTAGTTCAGTAGTCAGGGCACTTATCAGGGAGTCGGCCACATTCATTTTCACGACCTAGGAAGCTAGGGAGCTGATTGAGATGCAGGGATAGTTTGTAGGGGTCTTCCTCATCTACTGACCTCTTCGTCGTCTTGGTATCAATGTGTGCTCGTAAGTACGCTTTGTGCTTGAGCGCCACCGAGTCGTGTTTTACTGTAACTTCATCAGCTCCATTCAAGTGAACAAAAGCGGCAATCTCATTGGTCTGCCAGTTTTTAACACGCTGCGTCAAACCAGAAAAACAAACCAGAGGCGTCTTTTAAAAAATTATGCTTTTAGGCCTAGCGTTTTTCACATCAGTGTGCACACTCACATTGGCGCCCTTTGTTTAGTCACGAGGCGTTAAACGTCGGCGATAATCACGTGCGATATTCGTCCCGGTGTGTACAGGCCTTAATAACAGTAAAAGGCCTGTCGTGGCCTAATGAATAGAGAGTCGGACTTGTAACCCAAAGGTCATGGGTTCGAGTCTCAGGTCCGGCAGAGATTGTCGGTGAGGGGAGTGAATGTCCAGCGCTTTCAATTCCACGACTGAGGTGAGACCCTTGAGCAAGGCACCGTACCCCCAACTGCTCCCCGGGCGCCGCAGCAATGGCTGCCCACTGCTCCGGGTGTGTGTTCACGGTGTGTGTGTTCACTGCTGTGTGTGTGCACTTGGATGGGTTAAATGCAGAGCACAAATTCCAAGTATGGGTCACCATACTTGGCCACATGTCACTTCACTCACTCACTCATAATGGTTCTGCTTTATATTTCAAGATTCTTTGATAAATAGAAGGTTTAAAACAACAGAATTTATTCAAAACAGAATTCTTTTGTAACATTATAAATTGACACTTTTGATCAGTTTAATGCATTTAACTTTTGAATTGTAGTGTATCCCAATTTCCAGTAAAATATTAAGAAAAAAAAGTGGTTTTCAACATCGATAATGAGAAATATTTCTTGAACACCAATAAACTTGATGAGACATGTGTTTAAAGTTTTAATAAATAGTATGTTTTAATATAATATAAACCATATAAAAATATAATATAAACATACAAAAAAAATGTTGTTATAGTATTGGTTGCTTCTTGTAAGTTAAATTTAACTTAATATATCTTTCTGCAGGAAACATCCAACATCAAATGGAACATGAATTTACATTGGACTGAAACCAAACACAGAGAGTGGGCTCCTCACTTCAGAAGTCCACCACACACCACTCCCCTGAACATATAAAAATAATCCACTCTGAACAACTTTCTTTTACCCATTTTCCCCACCCTCTCATGCCTAGCTGTCTCCAACACCCCAACCCCCCAGTTTCTCTCCGTCTATAGACCTCCTCCTGATTCTCTAATGATGACAGTGCTTCATTAGGAGCCCAACACAGAAGTACTCTCTCTCTCTCTCTTTCTCTCTTACACACATACACGCACTCAACCTTCCCCTTCTTTTTTCCTGCTGTTTTTACAGGCCTGTGGCACCTCTTTATTTTACAACAGCACACAGTAGTCTAACACAGCTCAGATCAGAACTCAAGAATCTGGATTCAATATACAGGGTGAACACAAATCCTGTCTCTTTCAAAGCCAGTAAGTGGGACAACCAGGAGAACAACAACCATTTCCCAAAGAGCACCAACTGGTTTTAGCGCATAACAGTGGTTTAACCAGGTACAAAGTCATACATTTTGCCAGTAAATGCTGAAAATGTAAGTGTAAAAATACATTTTGTACACTTTGCAACTACATGTCAACTAGCAGTCATTAGTAGACTGCTTAATTTCTGCTGACACTTTATTTTGATGCTCCCCAACAGACATTCTACTGACTATAAGTAACTTTGCAACTACATGTCAACTTATTCTACTAACCATAACCTAAAAGTCTACTAATACTTTAATAATCAAACTTTTGATGCTCGGATTTTGCAAAAATTGTGACTTTGACTCTGAAATTGTAAAGCCCAGTCAATGACAACTGGCCAATTCACATGACATATCTGCATGAAAATCAGAGAAGGACCTTTTTTCTGTTTTAAGTTTGTTACTTCTTTCATTTGCATTCACTACTTTTACTGTTTACTGTGTGTTTCCTTTACTTCCCGTTTTTTTGTTACTTAGCAGTCTCGTAAAATTGCTCTCTCCATGACGCTATCCACATTGCTCTTCATGTGGAGGTCAAAGTGGCATACGACCTTTGTGTGGAAAGGTGCATTGAAGCCCTGACATGAGTCATATGAATGAGACTTTACAACTCAGTGTGACTGATACACCCTTTCCACTTGTCAATAAATTACATAATATAAGACACGGGTCAACATTTAAAGGGTTAGTTCACCTAAAAATGAAAATTCTGTGATTAATTACTCACCCTCATGTCATTCCAAACATGTAACATGTTCATCTTTGGAACACAAATGAAGATATCTTTGATGAAATCAGCAATTTCTGTCCCTCCATAGACAGCTACAGTACGTAACTATCACTTTGACACTTTAAAAAGTTCATAAAGAGATCGTAAAAATAATATGTTCGGCGTAGTCCAAATTTTCTGAAGAGACTTGATCGCTTTACATGATGAACAGACTTAATTTAGGCTTTTATTCACATATAAACATTGATCAGTGAACATTAACAGAAGCTCAGCCGGAAAAAACCTCTTGCGGAAGCTCAAACGTGTTGCGTAACACACGAGAATGAACCTCATTGGTTCTCGCACGTCAAGTGAACATGCTTGAGCTTCCGTTTACCATATCTGATGTGTGAGTTGGTGAATGTTTATACATATGAATAAAAGCCTAAATTAAATCTTTTCATTAAATAAAGTGATCACGTCTCTTCTGAAAATTTTGACTAAATCACTCAATTTATATGGATTAGTTTTATGATCTCTTTATTAACTTTGTCAAAATGGTAGTTGCTTAGCTGTCTGTGGAAGGACAGAAAGCTCTCAGATTTCATCAAAAATATCTTAATTTGTGTTACGAAGACGAACGAAAGTCTTAGGGGTTTGGAACAACATGAGGCTGAGTAATTAATGACAGAATTTTAATTTTTGGGTGAACTATCACTTTAACTATATTGAAGAGCTAACAAAACAATTTCATTGTACATTCTCGAAGATTTTCATCGCTCCTTCAATGGATTACTCTAAGAAGCAAAGTCCACTGTCTGGAGTGCGTCTGTTGACAAGTCTGCTGGATGATCTGTGGAAAGTACACCCAAAAACACAAGTACAGAGTAAAACTCTCTCATTCAGACTTTTACTTTTTTGTATGTTCAGAATTGAAGAGAGGCAGCGTTGTTCTTGTTGTTCCACGTCTCTGGTCTTTTTGCTCTTTTCTAGGCACTCATGGGCCATGTGAAGGGGGATGATATACAGGCACCATCGAGGCTCGTCTGACCTGGCCTGCCGCTCGTGTTGTGTGTAGTCGGAGCGAGAGAGAACGAGGAGACGATCATGTCCTCTCTTGGAGAAGTGCTAAGTTGGACAAGGAAAGGAATTTTTTGTGGTTTATTCAGAGAGCGGCTCCATCTGTGTAAACTGGCGCTTGCCAGGATGTCGACTCCCTCGCTTTCTGCACAGACACATGCTTAACCCCTTCAACACCTTCTGCTCACGATACCTGCTGCTCACAAACTACTACACAGCTAAAAAGATCATAGTTAATTGTAGCTTTATATTATATAACTTTAATTGTAATATTGAATACCACACTACAATTAAAATTATAATCAAGTACTTTACAAGTACTCGAGTATGTTAGTAAACACATTAAAACCAGTGTACTTATTTAAAGCAGAGCAAAACTTTATTAAAGCAATGATTTATATGTACTTAAAGTAAAACTTTTAATTTGACATTATTACAAAGTGCACTTTTTAAAAGTTATACATTTAAGATTTGAAGTACACTACAAGTGTACATTCAGTACATTAAGCACACTTCTTTTTCATTGACATCATTGCTTAAAAAAGTTTCCTTACAATAATGTATTGACAACCACAGTTTCTGATAAAACATCATAGTTACAAGTATGTTGCTACAATAAAGCGATGCTAACTTGCTATTAGCCACCACTGTCATCACAAACAGAAATTATACAAAATGATAGAAAGATTTTGAAGCTGAAACTGTTTGAAGGACATGTCATAATTACATATTATCATTTAGTAGTAACTAAAACTGTTGCCAGGGTCATTTTTGTAAACGTTTTTGCTAAATAGTGTCAGGCTAAAGCTTTTTTGTTTTCGTTTAGCATCTTGCGATGGTAAAATGAAGGCAGTTCAGAGAGGTTATGTAAGTATTTGCTGAACCATTTTCTATCCTGCCTGTTGAAAACGTGACTAAGCAGGCAGTTTGTGTGTGTGTGTGTGTGTGTGTGTGTGTGTGTGAGAGAGAGAGTTTCTGTGTCATTATCTCCATTACTGTGTTCTGAGAGTGAGTGAGTTTGTATATATTTATGCAACACTATATTCATTAAACTGAAGAAAACTCAGTTGTGCTGGCATGAACCGTGAGTGTGACTGGTGAAACTAGGCTAACCTCTAAATAAACACACATGTGCGCAAGCACACACACACACACACACACACACACACACACACACACACACACACAAAGACACTCACACGCTGGTCTGGACATGAACACTTCAACCTTAACTCCCTCTGCTGGAGATACGTTCAGCAGGAAATACAGGCGAACTTGTGGAAAAACTATGATTTCATAACAGCTAGACAGACTTTCTAGTCGTATCAAGACACTTTTTTCATACTTAAAAACAAACAAATCACGAAACTGACTGACTTTTTCACACATTTGGGTGGAATGTGTCTTAAACACTGACAGATGTATTTGTACGTCGAAATGACAGTAAAAGATTGCACTTTTCAACCTAGACTTGCAAGAAAATCACACTCTGATAGGAGGTGACAAGACGTGACTATCATAGAGAATTTGAAGTAAAACATTAATTTCTTGTAGAACTTTAATGTAAAACAGATAAAATTACAAACAGCTATTTATTGTGTTGTATGTTTGTTGTATTCCTTTAACCAATAACTCAGTTGTGAGGACAATACTGTCTTCAAAATGACAAAACTACCAAAATGATATATTTTCAGTCTTTGTATCAACTTTTAAAGCCTAAAAAGTTTCTTAGGCTGAATACAACTTTTATAAATGTTCAAAATTTTATCATCTGCTCCTCAAAACCCTGTGTTATTGTCATTAGTCTCCTTAAAGTCTTTGTCTCTTGGTCTTCCTCATCTTCTCTCTCTCTCTGCAGGATTCATTCTCTGAGTCACGGGGCTGTCCCTGGCACACTGACTGGAAGCCTCTAGTTTATGAGTGGAGCTGGCGCTCTGCCCGGCCCTATGGCTGCTCTGCCTCTCGTCCTGCAGTTAACCCCTTACTGGATCAGCTGTGCTCCACGTTTAACCCTTTACTGACACTTTACGTCAGTCTGAGCCAGGAACCTCAGTAAGAGCGCTCTTTGATCCTTGAAGTCGACATGAAATAAAAACTTCTGCAATCATTTAGTCCACTTAAATCCTGCCCCTGCAAGTTTGTATTCATCTGCCTCTATTTTTGAGTGCAACATTCAGTCAGCAACCAATACACAGAACCAAATCCCCACCCTACTTTCTTTTCTTCTTCTTTTGATAGTTTGTTACACTCAGATGTTCATCACAACATAGAAGAAATTTCAGTAACTCTTTATTTTGATGTCCCACTTTAGACATTCTACTAACTATAAGTAACTTTGCAACTACATGTAAACTAACACTCATTAGAGTATTAGTAGACTGTCTGTTTAACATCTGCTAACACTTCGTTTTGATGCTCCCAAACAGACATTCTACTGACTATAAGCAACTTTGCAACTACATGTCAACTTATTCTACTGACCCAAGCCTACAGTCTACTATTGTCTACTAATACTCTAATGATAGTTAGTTGACATGTAGTTGCAAAGTTACTTATAGTTAATAGAGAGTCTAAAGTGGACCATTGAAGTAGTGTAAACGAAAATTCAATAATCATTTACCGAATGTTATTCCAAAAATATTTCTTTCACATAACACAAAAGGAGTACATTCAGAGAGACAGTTTTCTATGCAGTTAATAAACAGTGACTGTAGGCTTTCAAGCCTAAAAAAGGATTCCAAAGTGCCACATAAAAGTATCCCATATGACTTGTGTGCTATATGTGAAGTAATTTTAAAGTATGTAAAGAACAAACCCAAATTAATCTAGAATAATGGTGTCATTGATGCGTTTTTTGATCACAGAACCAGTGACAACCAATGCTGTTTGGTCTCACGCCATTTTTTAGTCACATGAGCAAGTAAATTATTGCTTTAACAGCCACTAAGTACATTTTTTCTTAGTTCTTTCAGCACATTACTTCAAATGTTTCTCTTCAGTGCATGTCTTCCATCAGAACAACATACATCAGTAAGAATCTTTATCTTGTCATATATAATTTTGTTGTTGTTGTTTAATAAGAGGTCTAAAGCATATTACATTCAGAATTGAAATGTAATTTAAATTCATAACATTTCAATGTAGAAAATTTACAAAATAATCACAGTTTCTACTTTTTTGGAAACTTAAAAAAAACGTGCATAAAAAAAAATGGTGAAAGGCCTTTAATCGAGTAGCTGGTAACTGAATTCAAATTTAGCTTCATTTTCAAATCATTTTTTGAACCCCATCTGCTTTCCCAGACGTCTAATTTTGAATTTATTTCCACCCAGATTTATGACATGAATACATCAGGAAGGGTCGGAACACCAGTGATGACCAAACATCCACTTCTTTAAGTAGCCAAATTTATAGACCACAAGGTTAGTCTCACTTCTTTCTTCCTCCTAACTCAGAGTTTTGTTTTTGTTCTTTTATTTTGCAACCTATACTTTGAATTTGGCCTGAAAATGAAAGTGAAAACAGTTGCAGAAGTATCTTGAAGTTTGGTAGGAATGAATTCAGATATTTATGTGTTCCCATGTCTTCTTTCCTCGTATGGAGTCAAATGTGAGCATGATGCTCATTAGGTTTGTGTGTCATTCAGAATTGAAATCCAGTTTGATTTTGAACTGTTGAATTTAAATTCGAAATTGTATTTACCTCCTATGTTCAAATTCTAATTCAGTATCCTGTGTAGCTGAACAAAACAGATACAATTAATTGCTGTCTTAAGATTTTTTTCTTGTTTATCTTGTTTCTCTCGAAAATACATTCCATTATGTTTTTGTTATTATTACTATTATTTTTGACATTTACTTGTGTGTGCTGAATCAGGCATATGCTTACGAATTAAACATTGTCAATCTCTCTGTCACTGTATCTTTCTCTTCATTTCTCGTCCCACCATGTCATTAGATCATGCTGGTAAAAGGGTTTTTTAAGAAAAGATTTCTAATAAAACATTCACAGACACACTCTACACAAATCCACCCTTAATTCTACTCATCTTAATCACCATCCTGTGATTTATCGAGCAGAGGTGCAAGCCAGGACAAGATCCAAAGATTCCCTTATAATGTTGTCTATGAGAGTCCTGTAAATGTGTAGATTTGCTATTACTCTATTCTATAAACTGAGTAGTTGTGTAGTCAAGCTTCTACACTCTTAAAAAATAAAATTTCTCCTATGGCATCATTGCAAAAAAAACAAAAAACTTTTGGAACCTTTATTTTTAAGAGTGCACTAAGCGACAGACGAATTTGAGCAACCTTAACTGAACAAATGTCTATTAACATATCAAAAGATCCTCACTTTTGTAGTGAATGATTGTGATGTTGGGCAGCAGAACATGGCTGTGAAATCTATTTCTATTCCAAACCTACAAATAACGAGGTCAGGGATATCAGATCAAGATAGTGCCCAAGAAATGTGAGTTCCATATAGGGTGAATTCGGAGTGGGAAACATTTTGCCACTGAGATGACTTGGAAAAAGTGTCCCAATCAACCTGAATTCACCCTATTCGTTTTCTCAGCAGCTTACATAAAAATAACTATAATAACTACAGATGAACCTACCACTCAACACTAAATTTGGCCATTCATTTACACCAGTTTTTTCCAACTTGGGGGTCGCTAAAGATTTATGAGAAAGATTTAACTCACTCTAGTTTGAGGGTTAGGTATGAAATGGTTACCAGTTTGATGATAAACCATGATGCAATTTCAAATTCTTTAGTATTACAGTTTAATATTTTAATAATCATTAAAACAGTATTTGATTGCCAGGATTTGAAAAACTCACGGTAAATGAATACCGTATTAAGCAAAGTAAGCAACAGTCTCAAGCAAACACAGCATGCAGCATAGGTTTAGTTTTGTTTGAAAAAAATGGTGTAAAGAAGTGAGAGGTTTTACAACCTTTATAACAGAGTGCTGAGCTAAATTATATGAATTAAAGTATGAATGAATTCTTTGAATGTATCTCTGAAGGGAACTGACTGCCTTAAGAAAAGTTTTGATAGTATTTTCTTTTCATCTTCTTCCCTCCAGCGCTGCTTTGTTTACAGAGGTTACCAGGGAAACAGCTCTATTTCTGCTGTTCCATAAGCGCCACCTACTGACAGAGTGTGGATTTACATTTCCA
The DNA here is from genome assembly GCA_003731715.1 of Anabarilius grahami. NCBI lineage: Eukaryota > Metazoa > Chordata > Actinopteri > Cypriniformes > Xenocyprididae > Anabarilius > Anabarilius grahami. The sequence goes on along the minus strand of RJVU01008827.1, from coordinate 511,155 downwards.
CTCAGTCTGTGCTTTTTGTTTGTGAAACTCATTTGAAAATCATCATCACATTTTTATGCGCTGTTGTAAATTTTAACCAGTTATTGGAAAATAGTCTAATGTGCATTCTAAAAATCTAATCAATTCGGATAATAAGGTATCTAAAATTAATTACTGAGCTGATAAAATACCTATAATCATTTTGACTCATGTTTTTTAAAAATGGTTTAAAGGCTGGATTATTGGGTTCGTTAAGGATTTTGAATGTCTCGTGGGGGGAAAAAAAGAGTTGGGAACCACTGATTAACACGACAATTACATTTTGGGGTCCTGAAAACGCAAACTTTTGAAAACGGGTTTCAAAGTGCACGTTTTTGAAAATGATACCATTATCGTCTCCGTGTAAACTACAAAAACACAAATTTGTGAAAACGGTGATGTCATGCGCAAGCATATGCCTATTATGTATTCAGTTATAGGTGCGTAGTGTTTATTTACAAAGTGACATCGCCAACTACTGGCCTAGGATGAATAATACAGAGTTATTAGTTGTTTTCGTGGATCCGTGTGAACAGGAATCGTTTTGGCAATGTTGTCGTCTGTACATGAAAAACATGGAGGAAAAAGTACATCGTTTTTAGTACATCGTTGTCATGTAAACGTACCCTAATTGTTCAGAATAACACCTTATTAAACATAATTTATGAATTGTTTTTCCATTTGAGGATGTCCCAAAAGTCAGGTTGTCCCTAAAATATAGCTAAGTACGGGTGCTTTTACAATTCAATTGCTTGGTCCGAACCGGAATTTGATTGCTCCCTCCTCCTCCTACCCCTGCTAGATTCTGTTCACACTCTATTTATATATATAAATAGAAGTGTATATATATATATATATATTATTATTANCCCCTCAATCGTCTGCACCTCTTTATCATTACACATAAACTACAATTATGCTGTTGGTCTGCACCTCTTTATCATTACACATAAACTACAATTATGCTGTTGATCAAAGTTCTCAGAAAGTCAAAGCTTCCTCTTATCATGTAAAAATACACAAAGTGGAACTGCATGTTTCCAGAAAACAATTTTTTTTCTGAGAGTTCACTGATAATTGCTTGAAGCTGGTGTAAGTGAACAGTGCAGTGATTGGTGTTGCCACATAACAAGCTCTTTAATAACAATTCACATTTCCACATCTTCAGTTTCTATGATGGGATTGAGTTTAAACCCTGCTTGTACAAGAAATGCCTTCAGAGAAGAACATTTTCTCGAATAATAAAATCATGCACTCCAGTTACGTCATGTACATTAAAGACTCATTTTACAAGAAGCTACTTTATGAGCAGATACTTTTATGAGCACAAACTGAGTGGCATCAAAATCCATAATGCTGGATAAAAGTTGACCAGCATCAGAAAACATCTGGATATTTACCTACAATTTAACTTCATTGCTTTCTAAAAGAAATAAATAAATAAATAAATACCAGGAAGAAGATGCTCTCTATCTTCCTGTTTCTTTTCCACTCCTGATGAGGGTCTTACAATTCATATGATACCCTCAGGGCAACATTTAAAATACCATAGAATGAACCCATCCTATGTGGCTCTGAAAATGGTTTGAGGCAGGAAAAAAAGAAAGAAAGAAAGAAAAAAAACCCTCCATGAATAAATGTGTAAATGAAGACTTCAGGAGAAAGGTGAATGTCAGAAAGCTTATGTCATGTTCGCCCACTAATCAGACCCCGCGGACCATAAACACAGATCTCCCATGATTCTGTTCCTGCGGCCCATGACGTGTTTTCATTCACCACCCCGGAGATAATAGAATGAAGGAATGGGATGATGAGGAGGGAATGAAAGGAGGAAGCAGGCCGGGGAAGATGGATAGATCATAGGTTTAGCCTTTCTTTAACGTTCTCCTTCTCCATATTTCTACGTGGCCAGCCTAGAGCTATTTCTGAAAAAGTAACATATCAAAACTTAACAGCATTTTCTTTTTTGAATACTGCTGAGTTCAATATTATTTCATTTTGAACCTTTCTCTTTTTTTTCCTTCCTCTGTTCTGTGCTGCTCACTCCAGGGCAGCTACTCCACGCACATGCACACACACAGATACACACACACACACACTTGTATATGTGGTTTACGGGGACTCTCCATAGGCGTAATGGTTTTTATACTGTACAAACTGTATATTCTTTCCCCCTACACTAACCCTACCCCTAAACCTACCCATCACAAAAAAGCCATTGTCTTTTAAGCCATTTGGTTTACGCGGACACAGTTTACAACGTAAACACGTTTATGTTGTATACCCATGTTATTATACACATTTGTGTCCTCATAAACCATATATATAAGCACACACACACACATGTTGGCTTTCATGTTTTATGGGGACTTTCCATAGACATAATGTTTTTTATACTGTATAAACTATTCTATCCTCTAACCCTACCCCTAAACCTACCCATCACAAAAAACTTTTTGCATTTTTACATTTTCAAAACACTGCATTTAGAATGATTTTTAAGCTGTTTTCCTCATGGGGACCAAAAAATGTCCCCACAAGGATCTTTGTGGGGACATTTGGTCCCCATAACCTAGGCCACACACACATAACCTGAACCACACACACACACACACCACTTTCACTGAAGGGCAATCCAGCTCACTTCCTGTGAGCCAGGAAGAACAATGGTGCGTAAGACACACTCTCTTTCTCTCTGAGTGGGAGATAAGATGTCTATCCGACAGCTTCAGCATACGGGTGTCCCCCACATCCGGAACAGATTGGAGCATAATTGGCCCAAACAGGATGTAGCAAACACCACAAGCTGGTTAAGCTCACAAGATTATAATCCTTCCTATTACTATCACATAAGCTGTTGATTAATCTATCAAACTGTAAACTCTACACATACACACAAGCTGAGGAGAATCTTAAACTTAACCTTTTTGTAACTTTGAGAAGCAACAGAGTTAAGAACGACAGTTTAAAATTTCAGTACATTAGCGTAGGCTATATATATACATATACCGGAATATAGCTTATATACTTAATGGCTAATGTAGTCAATGTCATTATTGCAAAATAAACTCCAACAGGGTGATTAGAACCCCAACGTGATGCGATTATGACTGACTTGATTGACTGTCTGTACATTATCCTGCTTATTACATGGCTACTTACAAAATAAATAATTGAATGAAATGTGAAATATTTATTTGAATTTCTTTATAATGTGAGAAGAACGAGAGTGCAAAGTGATACGAGAGACGCCACTCCAGCCACTCAAAAACAATCATAAGTCATTGAAAATGCATGTGACCACATTACATTTGTATAAATGCTAATGTTATGGGGCCGGTTGCACCAACTGTGTGTAAGTTACAACTTAGCCTAGTTGTGACATAAAGGGCCACCAAATTACCACTGACACACTACTAGATATTTTTGCATTGCACAATTAAACTTGAAATATTACTCTACAATTTAAACAAAACATTTACGGAATCCTCAGACCAGGAGTATTGCATCATTGCATATTGCATTGCATCAATAAGCTCATGAGCCTTAACAAGATAAATTGCAATTCACAGCATTTCGACAAAACTTCTGCTCAAAAATTTGAAGGCTGCTATTGGATTACATCATAATACTATATGCAACTACACATTACATAGCATTTACAATCGACTAGCTACATTCCGCCTTAAGAACTAATGGTGAAACCAAATTAAGTACAGAGTTGGTTACAAACTAGCTATTAGATATTAGGCTTCTAGTGTGGACTTTACATTCCAATTTAAGTAAGAACTTACGGCTGGTGCAACCCAACCTCGATCTGTATTTGGGTTTGGTTTAAGGTTCATGTTTTCTTGTGTTTTATTTTGAAATTTGTCATAGGCATGTTTCTTGAACATGTCATGTGATTCCGTGATCTTGCCATTTGTTTCCCTAGTACAGGGGTAGGCAAGTTCGGTCTTAGAGAGCCGCTGTCCTGCAGAGTTTAGCTCCAACCCTGAAAAAAAACCTTCAGCTGCCTATAGCCTTAGTAATCCTGAAGAGCTTGATTAGCTTGTTCAGGTGTGTTTGATTAAGGTTGGAGCTAAACTCAGCAGGACAGCGGCTCTCTAGGACCGAACTTGCCTACCCCTGCCCTCGTACATGTGTCTTGTTTTTATTGGTTCCTTTGTTTCATGTGTTGTTCTCATTGGTTCTTGCTTCATTAGTTCTGTCTGTTCATTGGTTGTTTTTGTCATGTAATGTAGACACATGCATTTTCTGTAAAGCTGCACTGAAATGATATGTATTGTGAAAAGCGCTATACAAACAGAATTGAATGTTATCCCCATAGTCTTTTTTTTGCCATGTTACTTTGTCAAGTATTAAAGAATGTTGCGGTTCCATGTTTCCACGTCTGTTTATCATCAAGTCAAATTCTTGTTCATGGTTTGTTTCATGTTTTTAATTTTTTATTTATAGTTTATGTTTAATATTTTTTGATTTTCACTGAAAATAAACTGTACTTGGATTCGCTATGTTATCGTCTTCTTCTGCTCCTTGTCAGCTCGGTTACAGAATACTCGACACCCAAGCGTGAACTCAGCAGTTGCCCTCCTTCAACTATACAAGGGGAATCAGCATATCGAGGAATATGTGGAGGAGTTTTGTGGACCTTGTAATCTGGTGGAATTTAATGAGGCAGTGCTAAAAGTTATATTATGCAATAGATTAGATTATTTTATGAACTACCTTATGCCCAACAGTAATGTGGCGGGAACTCTCGCAGAATATTTGGATTATACTTTGTTATTGAATGGCTCATCTTTTACTATGGGAATTGCAGATGAGGGACTCTGCAATTCCACAGTATCCGACAGTATCCTCGTCATTTCCTAAGCTTCAGCAGATGCTTGGTCCATCGCTGAACTTACCAGACATGGCCATTGTGGTCCATAGTCTGGTGGTCTCAGCGTTTCCAAGTTCGGTGGTCCCAAGTCCAGTAGTCTCATCGCTTCCAAGTCTGGTGGTCCCAAGTCCAGTGGTCTCAGTGCTTCTAAGTCCAGTAGTCTCAGCACTTCCGAGTCCGGTGGTCCCAAGTCCGGTGGTCTCAGAGCTTTCAAGTCCAGTTGTCCCAAGTCCAGTAGTCTCAGAGCTTCCAAGCCCAGTGCTCCCAAGTCTGGTGGTCTCAACGCTTTCAAGTCCAGTTGTTCCAAGTCCAGTATTCTCAGAGCTTCCAAGTCCGGTGGTCCCAAGTCCTGTAGTCTCAGCGCTTCCAAGTCCAGTGGTATCAGCGCTTCCAAGTTCGGTAGTCTCAGCACTTCCAAGTCCGATGGTCTCAGTGCTTCCACGTCCAGTGGTATTAGTGCTTTCATGTCCGGTGATCTCAGCACTTCCGAGTCCAGTGGTATTAGCACTTTCAAGTCTGGTGATCTCAGCGCTTCCAAGTCCAGTGGTCTCAGTGCTTCCTAGTCCGGTGGTCTCAGCGCTTCAAAGTCCAGTGGTCCCAGTGCTTCCTAGTCCGGTGGTCTCAGCACTTCCAAGTCCCGTGGTCCCGGAGGCCCCAAGTCCAAGTCTGGTGCTCCCGGAGGTCATCCCACTGTTTAGCACTTCCCCAGAGGTGGCGGCATCCACCACAGCACCTCCAGAGACAGCATTGTCCATCACAGCTCACTCTGAATCTGCTTGCCATGTCATGGCCATAGAGGCCTTCCGTGAACTTTTTGTGCTCCAAGCCATGGCCAAATCTGTCATTAATTCCAAACAGATACAAATTTAATTTAGTGTTTTTTTCAGTTTGTAAAGGAGAATGAAAGTGCTGTTTTTGAAGAGTGTACATGTGTGAACGTGAACCCCCAACTTCTAGAAAAAAAGTGAACAATGGTCCCACTTTATATTAGGTGGCCTTAACTACTATGTTACATTTAATTTAATAATTTGATACAATTCACTTATTGTGTACATACATGTTTTTACTTTGAACTTTGAAAATTTTACTGAATTTTCAAAATACCTGCCTGTAATTACATCTGTAATTAATTTCTGTAATTACATTTATAATTACAGTGTTGACCCATCCCTTCCACCTTAACCCACCCTTAAACCTACCCATACCAACAAACCTGTCCCTAACTTTACCCGTATCCCACCATAATAGCAGCAAAAGTGTTTTGCAATACAACATGAACACAATAAGTACATTGTACTTATTTTTATGTAAGTACACAGTAAAGGCCACCTATAACAAAGTGGGACCACATCATTAACTACAGTTCTATATTGTTGAACCAACGTATTCTGAACATGGGACCCTATGCAACGGAGTGGAGTGCGGGACAAGTTCAGCCGGGTGTGGGAGAGAAGATACTGATGTGTATGCGGGAAAACGGAAGAAAGAAATTACTTGTGGGACTCCCTCAAAATTCAAATAAAATTGTTGCACTTTATTTTACACTTAAGTGTTCTTACAGTTTACTTAACCTAAGAAAGTACTGGTTAATATAAGGTAACAACATGGGTTAAGGTTAGGTTTATGGGTAGGTTCAGGGTTATTACCCAGTTATTGTAATTACTATAAGTACATAAATATATGGGGAACAGGACTGTAAAATAAAGTGCTACGAATAAAATAATAGTTACTCTAGTATATGTTAAAGTAATAGTTAAAGTACATAACGTTATTTGTCTATTGTGCAACAAAAATAAATGGTTTGTAGGCACAGGGTTGGATATTCTATTGCATATTGGATGTGTGGCAAACTTAGTATGGTTTTGGGAAACAGTTGTGACTAGCTTGTACATTTCTGCAACAATGCATCATATGGTAGTAAAGCAGCGAGTTACATCGTTGTATGGGAAATGCACCCTTGATTATCTTATTTTACTCAATATCTGGGAGTCAGGTTGCCTACTGTAGGTTCTGTATATAAGATAACTGGCTGCAACAGCAATTGAATACTTAAAATATATCCAAACATTTTTTGAGACTTTTAGTAGCGTGTAAATGAGAAATTCATCAGTGTTATATGTCACATAAAAAAAGCAATCTCTGTTTGGTCACTTTACATGTAATTCAGGAGGTATCTTCCTGTTTAAATGGCTGGTTCTTGGCCAGAATTAGCTGCAATGTGGACCAGACTTTATGCTGAGAGTCAAAAATCTGGCTACATGAGACTAGCAAGCACAGACTCTCCTAGAATTCCAGTATCACTTTTATATCAACAGCACTTTGTGTGCTGGATTTAGGAATTAGACACTTGGTATACAGGAGAGCTCGGGGTCAAATGAGGACAGAGTATTAGAGCTTGACCTGTCTGTTCTGTTTATCTGTCTTTCTCTAGCTCATTCTATTCAGTAAAAGAGAGGAGCAAGCATGCAGATAGCTACCTCACAAACACAGAGACAGGGCCCCGAGGCGTGCAAAAGTTCTCCCGCCATCCCGCTCGCCCACCCCTCAGCAGATGGCTTAAATTACAGCAGAAGCTGTAACGAGATTCCTGCACGATTAATACACACAGCAGTTTGGGATTTCAATACGAGGGATTGGAGCTAATGCGATTATCAAGAGAGGAGCAGGGGGAGAGGAGACAATGAAAAACAGGTTTGGAGGAGAGATGAACACAGGCGAATGGGGTGAGAGGAAGAAACACTCGCGTGTTCCAAGCATCATGTCATCTTTCGTTACCGAGAGCTGTTATTAGCCATTTGTTATTGTTTTGCCAGCTGTCCCAAATGCCAGCGGCTGTGCACAGATACACAAGTAAGGTCTGGACTCTTTGGGAGTTGCGGACATTGATCGTACCCACATTTCTCTCTGTAAGTGAGCGTACGGATGCGTTGTTTGCTTGGCCTACTGTGTGAACTTGAAGTGACAGTCATTAAGTGTAATTGAAGAAGAGTTCTCTATAGAGAACTATTAAAACTGGTTAGCTTGATGACTAGAGGGCTTGAAGTCTTTGCCAACAGGAAGTACAGCCCTACTGATATTCACTTTAAATGTCAGTGGATGGCAACAGTCAAGGAGGTCTATATAACACCTGGAGAAAACTTGCAGTTAGCTTTCCCATTCATCTCAATTTGCTACACGAACTGCATGCTGCCAGTCTTGTAGCAAGATGGGTGCTCAGTTGCCACAAAAGAAAAAGAAATTAGTACTTTTATTCAGCAGGGATGCATTAAATTGATCAAAAGTGATGGTAAAACCATTTGCATTGATATAAAATACAATGGGTCCCTTTCACTAATAATTGCGTAAACTATTCGTATTTACACGCACATTTGAACTTCTCATTCAGATATGCATTTGTTCTTAACCTTGTTCTAATGTAAATGAACTAGTATTCTAAATGAGCGATAGTGTGCCCGAAGTAATTTGCATAAAACACACCCACACCATGTCCATAAAAGGGCATTCCGTACACCGTTTTCTTTCGTCATTTTCTGCAAACATGACACTCTCTAAAGACGCTTTGTTCTTGCCTGAGAGCAGCGCAATGCCAAAAGTGCCATCCTCAAAACAAGTTAAAGTTCAAACAAGTTGGTTTTAGTTGTTCATACAATTGTTCATAAATTTACAATACATTTTAGAAAGAAAGTTATAGATGAATCATGATTTGTTTGTGTAAATGTTTGTACGCAGATTTCACACACAAATTTGTGTGCACACATGCTTAGTGAATGAGACCCAATTCTATTTCAAATATACGTATGCTGTTCTTTTGAACTTCTTTTTAAAAAAAATAATGGTTTCCACAAACAGCACATTCACCATTGATAATAAGAAATGTTTCTTGAGCATCAAATCATCATATTAGAATGATTTCTGAAGGATTTTGTGAAACTGAAGACTGGAGTAATGATGCTGAAAATTCAGCTTTGATCACAGGAATAAATTACATTTTAAAATGTATTTTAAATAGAAACATTTTTATTTAAAACATGCTGATCTTCAAACTTTTTATTCAAAGGAAAAAGGCAGTTTTGCTATTAAATTGCAACTTGTTGTTTAGAAAAGAAATGTCAGAATACATTTTACAGCATAACAACAGCAACAATAATTATAATAATAATTTTATTTTGTGATATGTCTTCGATGTCTCCTGCTTGACCACCACAGCTCATAATTTGTGGAGGATGCGTGTAATTAATTAATTTTATTTCATCTGTACCACTGCACTTTTTTTTCTAAGGGTATACATTGTATTTCTATTATTAATTTGATTTCCATGCAATATGAGTGCATTAAAGATGCTACAGAGGATGTTTTGTTTTATACATTTTAGCAATATTACTTGAAACTGTCTTTACTAACTGATAAAAGACTATTTATTAGGTGCACTGAACGGAATAATATTAATATACATCATCTGTGCACGAGGTAGGGCCTTAAAAACATCAGCCAATGATCGCGTAAACGACTGGCCCTCTGGCTTGTCAATCACTGCTGTTACGTTCCTTGTGAGAGACGTGCCCGCTTCAGTAACTTTACACAGGCGCTGCATGCAATGTTTTTGTCAGGAGTAACAACTGCAGATTATGAGTTACCTGCGGTGAGTCCGACATAATGAATCCACTAACATGACACAGCGAATGCCGGTGGTAAACACTCGTGTTCTAATACTCGTGCACGAGTTTTGGGAGGCGTTCCCTCGAAATGAGCTGTGAAGGAGGGGGGTTGTTCTTACGCATGCGCTCATTTCAAAAACTCACAAACAGTCTTTGGTTTCTCAGTCGTCTAAAACATCCTCTGTAGCACCTTTAAATGTAGTGTACAATGACTTGTCTTTTTAGGATCGTAATCAATCACTTACCCTATCACTGACTGTCCTGTGCATTTTAAACTAATTTCTCAAGTTTTACTTGCAAATGCCACTTAATTTGTGGCTGGAGGTGACAGATATGGAAAATCTCCAAGCTCTGTGAGAAATATCAAAGGTCAACTGCTTGAAAGGAACAATAAAATTTGAGATTCATTGTATTTAGTGTTAAAAAGATTAATTTAAAGTCTTGACTCAAACATGTGAGCGTGACTCAGCAAGTGTGTGTGTGCGTGTGTGTGTGTGCACGTGTTTTTGTGACATATCAGGACACAGATTTGTATAATGACATGGGTATGACATAGGTATTACAAGGAGAGGGTGACTTATGAGGACATTACCCCATGTCCCCAAAAGGCTTATAAATCATACAGAATGAGTTTTTGTGAGAAAGTAAAAATGTGCACAGTTTCCTGTGATGGTTAGGTTTAGGCTTAGTGTAGGGGGATAGAAAATACGGTTTGTACAGTATAAAAACCATTACGCCTATGGAATGTCCCCACAACTCACAAAAAACAAACGTGTGTGTGTGTGTGTGTGCATGTTTTTGTGACATATCAAGACACAAATGTGTATAATGACATGGGTATGACATAGGTATTACAAAAAGAGGTGACTTATGAGGACATTACCCCATGTCCCCACTTTTCAAAAGGCTTATAAATCAAACAGAATGAGTTTTTGTTAGAAAGTTAAAATGTGCACAGTTTCCTGTGATGGTTAGGGGTAGGGGTAGGGGTAGTGTAGGGGGATATAAAATACGATTTTGTACAGTATAAAAACCATTACGCCCATGGAATGTCCCCACAATTCACAAAAACGAACATGTGTGTGTGTGTGTGTGCGTGCGTGCCAAATGTCCCCACGATGTAATAAAAACCTGAGATCACCTACATCGTGGGGACCAGCCAGCGGTCCCCACGAGGGAAATGGATTAATAAACATACTAAATTATGTTTTTTTGAAAATGTAAAAATGCAGAATGTTTCCTGTGATGGTTAGGTTTAGGGATAGGGGTAGTGTAGGGGGATAGAATATACAGTTTGTACAGTATAAAAACCATTACGCCTATGGAGAGTCCCCACTAAGATAGCAAAACAAACCTGAGAGTGTGTGTGTGTGTGTGTGTGTGTGAGAGAGAGAGAGAGAGAGAGAGTGAGAGAGAGAGAGAGAGAGAGAGCATTTGCATAGCAGAGGCCCCATTGGGTCATTGTGCCTTCTTCCTGTTTATATGAGCATGTCTTGGGGTCAAAGCCAAAAGTGACCAAAGGTAACAAAGAAACAAGAAAAAAAGGCAACAAAAGAGGAAAAAAATGAGAACACATTTTTCTTTTCTGTGCAAAGATGTTTTCCAGAGCCCATACACATAAACAAACACTTTTAACATGTGCTTGAAAGAGAGTTTGTCAGTCTTTCCGTATATCTTTCTAGTGCTAAAAATCAGGGAAAGAGAAGGTTCTTCCTTCTTTCTCCCTTCCTCTCTTTCTCTCGTGATCCTCAGAAGAGCATTTGGAGAACACCCTTGGTTGGTCCTGCTGGGCTTTAACCAACAACATCTATTTGATCAAGTCTAGGCACGATTGCTCCGACAGCTCCCTGTGCTTGAGGTCCCTGCCGGCAAATGACTTTTTAATGTAACTGACAATAGATGTTGTAGTTGTACAGAGAAAGATAGGTAGACAGAGCAAGAGAAAGAGGAGAGGCAGAGGCCAAGAGCGCTTGTCTGGAGTTAAAGCAAAGAGTTATTGAGAGGGCAGAGATATAGATCACAGTAAACACACTTTTAAAGAGACACATGCTGCCAGAAACAAGCACTCTAGTGGGAACATACAAACACAGAGAAACACTCATCCGTGTTGAAAGAGCCCATATGCTGGCCACATACAAACACTCAGATAGACAATTAGAGAAAACATGTGGAAGTGGAGAAAGACGGAGATGTGTATGCTTTAAAGGATTACCAACACCAGGAGAAACAAATACAGAATTAGGAAGACCAAAACACTTTCCCCAGTCCCGTCAGACTTTGTCTGAGGAAAAGACAAACATTATTCACTGTAAATCTTACTTTTCTCCTTAGCTCTCAACACCTGTGCCATTCTGTAGGGGTGACAGTTTTTACGGGACAGCTTTCCTGATTTGGAAGGAAGTTAACTGCCTGCCTGACCCTCAAGCTTTGACCTTTGGTGACCTCTGAGCTGTCAGGTGTAAGGAATTGACCCAGGGAAAATTGATGAGGGCGGGAAACTTTATTTATTCACTTTCTTTATTTCTGCCTGTGACTACAGTACACAGTTACTGCAAGTGTATGCATAGCAAGTGATAAATGATCATGATTTCAATGTTCTGTTATAAAAGTCAAAAAAAGTCAAATCAAATCAACATGATCGTTTAAAATGTACCTATACAAAGATTAGAACTCTCAGTGCATCATGTGAATTTAAATGTGCTTTTCGCGCTGTGGCTGGCGCTGAGCCAGAGATGGAGACGCTTTTCATATATCACAAAAATGCAGTGTTTTCAACCACGTAATGTTTATTTTAGGTTTCAGACATTTAAATACACATAACTACTAACAAAACAATACATTTAGAGTTTGTAAAATGCACACTGATGTCTATGGAAGCGGCAATAACAATTCTTTCCATTATAATTAGACAACACTTTTTATTCAAATCAGATACACATTGTGTTAAGTAACTTTAAAATTTACTCTGTTCTTCTCCCAGTTCACCAGCTCACTTACTTTCATGTATTTCAGGAGAAGTGGATGAATTCACGTGTTGTAAATCCAACAGATCCGATTCTCTGAACTGTGGCGCAAACTAACATGGCAGCACGCATCGTGACTATAGCTCAAATAACGCAATCATTATAAAGGTGTTTAAACAACAAAACACATCCAATTGCACATATTTGACAATTGGAATATCAGATATTTCATGCTGTAGTTATCAAATTTGTGAATATTTACAGAGGTTACACAGTCCAACTCCTCCAGGATGGCACATCAATACATCCCATTGCCAGAAGGTTTGCTGTGTCCCCCAGCACAGTCTCAAGAGCATGGAGGAGATTCCAGGAGACTAGGAGAGCTGGACAGGGCCGTAGAAGATCCTTAACCCATCAGCAGGACCGGTCTCTGCTCCTTTGTGCAAGGAGGAACAGGATGAGCACTGCCAGAGCCCTAAAAAATGACCTCCAGCAGGCCATTGGTGTGAATGTTTCTGACCAAACAATCAGAAACAGACTTCATGAGGGTGGCCTGCAGGGCCTGACATCCTCTAGTGGGCCCTGTGCTCACTGCCCGGCACCGTGGAGCTCGATTGGCATTTGCCATTGAACACCAGAATTGGCAGGTCTGCCACTGGTACCCTGTGCTTTTCACAGATGAGAGCAGGTTCACCCTGAGCATGTGACAGACGTGAAAGGGTCTGGAGAAGCCGTGGAGAACGTTATGCTGCCTGTAACATCTTTCAGCATGACTGGTTTGGTGGTGGGTCAGTGATGGTCTGGGGAGGCATATCCATGGAGGGACGCACAGACCTCTACAGGCTAGACATTAGATATTGGGATGAAATCCTTGGACCCATTGTCACACAACACCTCTGGGACATTATGTTTTGGTCCATCCAACGCCGCCAGGTTGCACCTCAGACTGTCCAGAAGCTCAGTGATACCCTAGTCCAGATCTGGGAGGAAATACCCCAGGACACCATCTGACATTGTCAGGCATGAATACAAGCATGTGGGGGCCATACAAACTACTGAGTACCATTTTGAGTTGCTGCTATGAAATTTCAGCAAAATGGACTAGCCTGGAGCATCATTTTTTGACTTTGATTTTCGGGGTGTCTTTGAATTCAGTCCTCTGTAGGTTGACAATTTTCATTTCCATCAAACCATGTGGCATCCTTTCATTCCTAACACATTACACAGTCCATATCAGTATAGATATCCAGCATGATATTTTTCCCCATTGAGATCTGATGTTTGCGAAGTGTTCCTTTAATTTTTTTGGTACGGTGCACATGTGTACCAAATGCATTACATTGCAACATTAAGGTCTCCTGTAAAATAAGCTCTGTGTTTTGTTACTTTCGATAAGAAATAAAATGTCATCTTCCAAATTCAGTCCTTTTTATCTCGAAATTCAAATAGAAAATGCCGTTTTGATGCTCTTTAATGTGGCGTGACAGATCTCTGTAGAGGCGCCACAAGCTGCGTTCAAGAAACACTTGAAGCAGTTAAAGCAAATGTGCCGTGATATGTCGAGTCTTCGAAACAATCTGACACCCGTCTCCACGGTGACCCCTAGTGGTCAGAACAGTGTAAATGCAACAAAACTCAGGCCAAACATGCATTAAAAATACCCTTTTACAAATGTTAAACGTATTGCAAAAGTTTCATTTAAAGTAAAATCAATCAAATGCAATCAACTAATCATCTAATAAGATTAAATATATAGTGTCTGTATAATATGTGTTCTTTTATCATTTTTCAAGGCTTGTTTTTCTGTTCCATGGCTCAAGCTAAACAGATCAATAAGAGATTAATAACTACCATTATTAATTTTAATTATTCTAATGTCTAATTAAAGCATCTACAAATGTATAAAACTGATCAGAGATCAGGTAAAACCTTAGGGTAAAGCCCTAGACACTTGTTCAGCAGGTCTTAGTGAATCTGCATGATTCATGGGTTCACTTTATCATTGCCCTCTACCGGTGAACCATTGAAATTTCGAACTGTTTTGAAACTTTTCGAAACAGTGGTGACGTAATGAAGCCTCGTTTATTGAAATCACGTGACTTTGGCAGTTTGATACACGCACCGAATCACTGATTTGAAACAAAAGATTCATGAAGCTTCGGAGCTTCATGAAGCAGTGTTTCGAAATCGGCCATCACTACTTTTATAATGGATATAATATTAAGAACATCGACTTGAAGAATGAATGTAATGCAATATATATCAGACAAAGGTAATAGCCTACTCTCTCAGGCGATCTCTCTCTCTCTCTCTCTCTAATACTGTACAAAATTCAATGAGTTTCAATGAAGCGACTCAAAGTTCCTTCGTTACTAGTTCTAAAGTGACGTTTTAGAGTTAGTAACGGAGGCTTGGTCCAAATGTCAACTTGAGATTTGAATCCGTGGCGGAAGGAAAAGAGGGGTTTAAAGACACTCCGTTGTTATTTCTTATTTATTTACACACTCGTGCCGTCGAACTGTTGTATAAACGCAATATCACACGAGTAGCCGTGCGATATGGCTGTATATCAGCACGCTGTGATTACAAATCACAGCGTGCTGGATTCAAATCTCAAGTTGACATTTGGACCAAGCCTCCGTTACTAACTCTAAAACGTCACTTTAGAACTAGTAACGAAGGAACTTTGAGTCGCTTCATTGAAACTCATTGAATTTTGTACAGTATTAGAGAGAGAGAGAGAGCACTTTTCTTAAGCCAGGCACACATTTAACAACTAGCTAAACCATTCTAAGACTGTGCTCAACACACAGTGATTGTTTCCTTCGACTTAAGCAGATTTCAATACTTATACATGGAATTTGAACACAAACTGTAATCGCCGACTGAATGCAACTGGCTCTGACTGGACGTGTTTGAGCGCGATCAGTCATAAGTATCAATTTACATTCATAATCGGCCTTACAATCGTTAAGTGTGTGAGCTGCTTTAGGCAGGCCTCCATAGCCACTCTCTATTCTAGATTCCGTGTTTGTTTGTGTGCGTGGGAGGGGGATTAGAGATAGTGCTGGACATAGGAAGCACACTCTATGGGTACTTCCTGTTTTCAGGAAAACAAAAAGAAGAGCAGAAGAGGTGCCAGAGTTTCAGAAGAAAAAAGAACAATATGTACAGTTCCCTTTAGGTTAGAGCTGTTCAGAGCTGTAGTGCCAAACAGATATTTGAATATACCTAGAAGGAAAGGTCTATTTGACTGCAGATGAGACTGTCTGTACTATTATGATGAAAATACGATAGCATGCTGTTAAAAAAAGGTCAGTATTTTGGGTGGGGAAATCTACAACATGTCGAAAAGTTTTGCCCATCACATTCCAGCTAAACCGGGCTCAGACCTCATAAGAACAGTTTTATTGTGGTACACGCACAAACACACACAAAGTTTGCAAAATTCCCCTAGTGATTAGAATCAGCTGGCAGACTGTGCAGATTACAGTAACACACATACACACGTATACAAATACATAAACAGAAACTATCAAAATCTTTTTAATTTCAGTAAAAAACTTTCTTTATCTACCAAAATATATTAACACAAACAATGAGGCAAAAAGATATTAAAATAAAACTAGACACGTGCATGACAAAATTGGTCTGATCTCTTTCCTGTGTCTTCTCATTCACAGTCAATTGAGTTGTGACTCATCGCTTTTCCTTGTCTCGTCTTTTCTTCCTGCTAGAGTGGTCGGATAGGGGCATGATAGTCTGGACAGGGGGATTTCCACTCAGACGCTAGCATGAAAACACATATGGTGAAGCATTACATGATAAAGGGGTGATGACTCCAGATTTGTCTGCGAATGTGTGCATGTTTTAGCAAAAACAGCAGGCAGTGATGGCAGCTGATCTGCTATGTCTCGTTTTGTGGTGAAGTGTGGACTAGCAGCATCAATAATGATGGTTACAAACTGATTTTCCAAACAGTCATGCCCTGTCTCCATCTGACATTCAGAAAACAGAGAGTAGAATTCTTGCCTTTGGTTAAGGCAAATGGGTTACGCTTTGTTTTAAGGTGTTTTTGTTACACACTCTCAGAAAAAAAAGTTCAAAAATGTACCTTTAGGGGTACAACCACCACTTAAAAGGACATCTTTGTTCCTTATTTACCCCTAGAAGGTTCAAAGAAGCACCTTAAAGAGATATTTCACCCAAAAATAAAAATTCTGTCATTGTTGACTTCCAAACCTGTATAAATTCATTTGTTCTGCTGTACACAAAGGAAGATATTTTAAATGATGTTTGCAACCAAACAGGTCTCTTTAATTTAGACATGGGCATGGGATTAGTTTGAGAACAGGTATATCATAATTGCTCTATATTGCTGTACTCTTTTAGCAATTGCTATGCTAATGTTATCAAAGCATTGTTATCAATTAGCATTTGTTGAATTAGCTAGATATGGCTAGTTAAATTTCCACTATTAAAATATAAGTGTAGATTACTTGATAATTTTAAGTTTAATGTATGAATTACTCAAAAATGTAAAGATAAGAGCAATTAAAATGTATAAGTACGAAACTGAAATCTGCCAGTTCTGCTGACTTAAACGTTGAATACTTAACTAAAAAAATTTTAACAATTTTGTATCGGATAGGCTTTTCGTCCACACGGATCCAGCGTTTTCGGAAGGTGAAACCGCTATTTTTTTAAATCGGGTCCCAGAGTGGATAAACCTGAAAACATTGTCTTTGCGTTTTCGTGTGGACAGCCTATCCGTATATTTTGTGAAACAATGATGTCATCACCCCACATGTCGGCCCTAGTCAGACGCCGCTAACAGCACAAAACAACAACAACAATAGCAGACTCTATATGCTTGTGTTCATGCTGCAGAAGCTACTGAGCCAAAATAAAGCATTATTTCTAAGCTTTACTATAGTTTTTATACAGCATGCAATGTTTATGCGCATGCTCCAAGTCTTATTCACTGTTTAAGTGTATCTCTGTGGCAGAATTACAGCACCACATACTGGTCTGGCATGTATACTACATCGTTTTGAGTCGTTTTAGTGGTTTCGTGTGGACACAGATATTTCTTGAGATGAGTAAAAAAAAAAGATTGGATAGGGTAAGTTCCGGCTTCGTGTGGACGTAGCCGAAAACACTGTAAAATAAAGTGTTACTGACAGATGTTGATGTGTTGGACTTAGAAATTAAGTTACAAAAATGAATGATTGTTTTAAAATTCTCCCCTTTGTTTGGATTAGTCCCACCTCAAACCCATGCCATTGGTAGAGTCATGGCTGGTCAAGCTGCTCAAATATATTTCGAGAGCACCACAGTGCTTACACTTTTCAAGAAAGCTGGGATAGGAGAACATATTTTAACTTTGAAAAAAAACGTAATCTTTAACCTACTTATGTTTATTTACCGTAAAACTGTGCGGTTAATACTGCCTTGTACTTGCCAAATGTCTGCTTACACACTAAACTCGAGTTGCCCGGTTACTTTCCATACCTTTGAAATCACACCCAAGTGTATGTATGTATATATGCAAGCATTCCTTCAGTCAGCCCCTCTACAGATGTAGTATTACGGGAAAGCCTGACATGCTAAATGGAATGGAAAGGAGGATGGGAAAGAAAGACTGCTTTCCAATTGATCCGGCACTCGTCTGTTGGGGGAGGGTATCACTCCCCTCTAAACTGAGCTGGGGAATGCGAACAGCAATATTACTCATTACACATGATATCCTAAAATGGCTAATTATTGTGAACAATTACCAGGCTAATTTACCAATTATCCATGTGAGCAATCTATTGGCTGAGAAAATCAATAGTCGCTCTCAACTGCAAAAGATAGATGGCTCGTGCAGCCTTTCTCTTCTTCTGTCTCTCTTGCCTGTTTTCTCTGGGCCATGAACCAATCAGTGAGCTAAGTGCAACTATGGCAAATAACACTTGGTGCTGTCTAATGGATCTAGAGCCAATTAAAAGGCTTGGAGAATTTAATGTGCAGTTTGCTGTCTGGAGAAGAGTCAGGATTTAAAGAAATAGGTCCGCTCAAAAATGAAAATTCTACCATTATTTGCACCCTCATGTCATTCCAAACCCATATTTGTGCAGGGGAATTTCGTAGTTCAGTGGTCAAAACACCATTAAAATCTTGTTATTATTTATGACTTAAAAATTGGGACAATACAATTTGTTTTTGGGAAAAAAAAAAAAAAAACTTAAAATGTTATTTTATTTTTGCTTTTGGAAATTGAGCTTCTATCCTTAATTGGGCATTTTACTTGGGCTCACTTTGTATGTGCTGTCCACAAATTAAATTTTTGCAAGTAGTTAAGATGTGTGTGTGGGAATTACTATGTTGTGACGACGGAACTTTTGTGCCACACAAAATTTCACACAATGTTCAAGCCCTGTTATATAATACATACAAACAATATTACACTGATTTAACATGAATAGTTGTATTAAGTACTGTAAGTATATAATAATTACCTTGAAACCGTGTCTCTTTTGATAATTGATCTTGTCTGGATTAACTTCTTCATGGCTAAAGTTGCAGTAGCTACAGTCTGTGTATTTTGATGTCAGATTAAATATATATATATATATATATATAGAGAGAGAGAGAGAGAGAGAGAGAGAGAGAGAGAGAGCATTATGTTTGGTTACTACACACAGTAACCAATGGGGCTTTTCACACTTGAATAAATCTTTATTCACGTTTCACACCGCTTATAATTTACCCGGGGTTAACAATTAATCCTGAGTATTCATAAACTGACGTATTCACAACCTGTACGTTTGTACATTCTTTAACCCTGAGTGAATGTTCTTATTTGCGTATTTGCGGTGTCAGTGTCATTGATTGGATAAACCCAGAACGCAACCTGTTAATATAGGCTAGCTCTAGCACTGTGCATTCTCGTATTTCTGACTGTACTATCAGGTTTACTGAATGGGCATATCGGACTATAAAGGTTAGAATGTAACAGTCTCTTCTTCACTCAAATTGTCACGTTTTCTGTCAGCATTTGACATTTTTCCTCTCAAACGCTGAATTTACTGTTTATATACAATGCGCAGCGTTTCCGTGACTGAAATATGAGTACGCAATTGGTTGTCTGTTGCTAAGTGTCTAGCTGTAACATTCTAACACCGCATTGTTTCATACTGTACAAGTTTGGCACCGCAATGCGGGGTTAACACCACAAAAGCAGTACTAACCCTGCTCCGGAGCAGGGTTTCATAACCCCAGGTAAAAAGCGGTGCTAACCCCGCTTCTAAATTACAAGACTGAAACGTTCCTTTACCCGGGGTAACCTGGGGTTAAGCGAAGTGTGAAAACCTCTAATGACATTTTGCAATCAGTGACATCAAATTTTGAATCTGAATGTGAATGTGCACTATATGTTTCAAATGGTGGAATTTCAGTGAATAACTGCTTAAAGGTTCTGTCTGTTCCATTTATAAAACACTTTGTATGACTTCAGTACACTGGGAATATAACACACAATAACAACATAGAGGTTTGGAACAACATACAATTGAATACATAACAGAATTTACCTTTTGAAGTTTAGTTTGGTGAAGGTTGTCCATTCATCCACTTTCCAAACCACTATAGGACCGTGGAGGTCCTGAAGCCAATCCCAGCATCTCGGACTGTAGGCAGGGAAACACCAAACACTTTGGACATACTGTATGGCCAGTCCATCAGGCGATGGTTGTGTTTATATGAAAATGTACAGGGATCAAGAATCCTGGCTAAAGGAGGCCCTTATTTGTTGATTAAAGTTTATCATAGTAAACCACAAGTGCCACCTGTTATCAAATGGTTATTGCAACTTATCTGCCTTGAAAGATTTAAGCAAAGCAAAGAACACAGTACCCCTTTTAAAGCCACTGTTTAGGTCTACTTTGGAGTAGATCCTGGTGTTGAATGACTATGTTACCTGATACCCATCAGCTCTGGGTGGGTATCCCTAAAGAGGTTCTGACAGGCACTTGATTTGTATCTTGTCTTATGATTAACTGAAACATCTGAACACCTTTTGTTTATAACCAATATGGACTTTGTTGAGAGGTTCAATAAAGGTATGCCATGAAGGATATGTGACTGGAACTTCGTGATCCCACACATATTTCTGAGACCAGAGATGTACGTCGAACATCAACCGTTCCAGGAATGTTATTGATGTTGTTATGAACAAGTAAGCAATAACAAGTCCGCTACTTTAACAAATTAAAAGTTTTTCCTTGTTTACAGGACCACTCAAACAGTCACAGAATTTTGCGTATAAGGACACCAGTTTGGTTAGCAGTGGTCCTGGAGGTCCAGATGGACTTGTTGTGCATTCTGTGGAGTAGATTTAAACATGGTGAAATGTTAAATGAACTGGTTGAAAGCATTTTACAATTAGCTAAAATACTTAACAAACAAGCATGCAAGTGATGGAGGACGTGTGGAACTTTGTGAATGATGTGTGTTCCAATTCTGCAGTTTTCTGTGGAATTCTCCATATACAGATTCTGTGCAAATTGGTGGCTAGCCAACAGAGGGTGGAACAGCTGTATCACACCACCTGATAAAAAAGTGGGTCAAACTTGCTCTGCAGCAGAGACCCCTGCAAAGGTAGACTTTGGGGAGCAGCTCTCCTTGATCCAAGGCAGCAACAAGAACATCTAATGAACCACTTATCTGATGTCTTTTCAAATGTCTGTTTGCCTTGTGGACCAGTACCAGAAATAGTCAGAAAGCAGTACTGTTGTATCACAACCGCTGGCTACCACGAAAGCTCTCCAGCTTGCTCTGGAAAAGAAAGTGCAAAAGGTAGAAGCTAAATGTGATAGTCATTGTTCCAAGTTTGGATACAACCCTCTAGTTCTCTAATGGCTTCAGGTCAAGTTGAATGAGGTCTCTAGCTTCCACACGTAGCCCATGCTCCGAGTTGGTGGTCTAACTAAAGCATTGTTCATTTTAACCCTGTATCAAAGGTTACGGGCATAAACCCATGTCAAGTCTTGTGAGGTTTCTGCACCCAAAAGGTTCTCTAAAGCAACTCTATTTGCCTTAATTAGGCTTTATGTCGGATGTAAGTCTTTTATCCTGAAGCCATCAGGAGGTTTCTTCATGCAGCAGCCTAGTCTGTTCAGACTCTAAGTGGGTCCAGTTTAGCAGGCTTCCCCCAGGGACCGGACCACATTCCACACCACATTAAAATTTCAACTCAAAGCACATGTCAAGCCTCTTATTATAACCTCAATCAATGAAAACACACTTAACAAAGAGTGACATGTCTTCTGATGTACAGGTCCTTCTCAAAAAATTAGCATATTGTGATGAAAGTTCATTATTTTCCATAATGTAATGATAAAAATTTAACTTTCATATATTTTAGATTCATTGCACACCAACTGAAATATTTCAGGTCTTTTATTGTTTTAATACTGATGATTTTGGCATACAGCTCATGAAAACCCAAAATTCCTATCTCAAAAAATTAGCATATCATGAAAAGGTTCTCTAAACAAGCTATTAACCTAATCATATGAATCAACTAATTAAATCTAAACACCTGCAAAAGATTCCTGAGGCTTTTAAAAACTCCCAGCCTGGTTCATTACTCAAAACCGCAATCATGGGTAAGACTGCCGACCTGACTGCTGTCCAGAAGGCCATCATT
>RJVU01008827.1:473680-488388 GCA_003731715.1 Anabarilius grahami | reverse complement strand
GCCAAAATCATCAGTATTAAAACAATAAAAGACCTGAAATATTTCAGTTGGTGTGCAATGAATCTAAAATATATGAAAGTTTAATTTTATCATTACATTATGGAAAATAATGAACTTTTATCACAATATGCAAATTTTTTGAGAAGGACCTGTATGTGAAGATAACGGTATGCTTGGTTTCGCAAACAGATTTCATCAAAGAAATATAGTGCACTTGCAGAAATGTCATCTTCTACACCTCAGTATGTGTGTGTTGTACAGTTTTCCATGATGGAGTACTCACATGAAACATGTTGCGCACATCATGCAGCTGTGTTATGGGAGCTCCATCATGTATGGTAACACTTTATAACCCAGTATGCACAGTCATTAGCCGCTTTTCCACTGTCAGGCCAGTGCGAGCCAGGGCTTTCAACAGGCTGGGCTGGGCTAATAGCCTTTGACCTGGAGCACTGAGCCCAAAACCACGCTGCGTTTCCACCGTCGAGCTAGAAGCTCCCGTCTGTAACACTGGAAGCTAGCGAGATAGCAAAACGAATATGATAAAAGTGGCCATTTGTTGGCATTTTTGTAGTTTACTTAAAGATTTCAACCCCAAGCATTGGTGTTTTACCACAGTTTTACAATAATAAGTGATACATTAATCATAATTAATTCATTTATGTTAAGATTGCACAATAGTCACACAGTAATAAAGTGGTATTTACTGTTATTTCACAAAAGAAAGAGGACGCATGTTCAGTCGCTTCTGTTTCTGTTTATTTGTAGTCAAAGGATATTATGCTTACATCACATTTAGAAAAAATTATAATTTCTGCAAATTTTCCACCAAAAATACAACCTGAGCAGCTTTAGCTCTCTCTCCAGTGACAGTCCCAATTTTCCCCAGTGACAGTTATATTTTCAGTCAGAGTAACCGAGGAAGCTCCCAAAAAACTGGAGTTGCTTTATTTTATGACATGTGGAGCTAAATATGGATATCAGACAGGACTGTACAAAGAAACGATGATGTTGTGATAGCCTATGATTTGTCTGATTAATTCAAGCGGTCGTATTTACCATGTTTAGTATGGTAATGCGTCGCATATAAATATTTCTGCCTTATACGGTGATCAGAATCCACATCGGATCACAAACAGAAATTATTTCAAACACTCACTGCTGTCTGAAAGTGTGTTTTGAGCTAAAATGATTTTAAAAGTCTTTAATGCTGATGTTAGATGATGTATGAAATCATCCGCGGCGCTTGCCCTCTCCAGAATCCGCCTTTTTTCATAACCACTCCTCAAGCCTGAGCTGGCCCGCATTCGACCAAGATATTCAGCAGGCCAAAAAACCATGGCCGTTGGCCCCAAGAAAGCCCCAACGAGGCCCGATCAAGCCCCAGAAGTGATAGTGGAAAGATAACTGGCCGTGGAACACACTAGCAAGCCCGCTTTAGGCCCGACAGTGGAAACGTGGCTAATGAGTTTATTGTTGTATTATTTTCAAAGCATTATGGACCATCACACTGGATATATTTCATTTAAGTTTATCTGTGTACTTTTGTAATAATTACAGGCACATGTAAGAGTTGTTTTTGCTTGCATACAAAATTCTTACTTGTCACACAATTTCTGAAACCTGACACTCAAACACCAGAACCACACACCAAATTTGCACATACACTAATTCTCTATGTAACACACAAAAATCTATCAGGAAGTATCTTGATTTCCTTTTTCAAACACAACCAATCAAAATCCCACACTAATTCATCACTCTAATTCATCACTCATCACTAACTCCTCACATGTGCAAACATTCATTGCTTTACTTAACACCAACCAATCATGGCTTTAGAATAGGCCTATAAATAGGATTTAGGTCAAGTTATAGGTTTTGAACACTGGATGCAAACAATGCAGACAGAGTAAAGGGAGTTGGAGGGAGAGCCAGAGGACGAGGCAGAGTTCGAATTAGAGAAGGAGGAGTTCAAAGAGGAGCAAGAGGAGGAGTTGGAAGAGGAGCAAGGGGAGGAAGATGACGAGTTGGACGGGGAAGAGGAGGAGCTAGGACAAATACCAGGAACAAGAACAGTGGTCTCTGATGAGATTAGGGCTACTGTCATTGATCAAACGATCTACCACGGTTTAACAATGAGAGATTTGAGTCAATTTACAGTGGCGGGTATAATTCAAACCTTTAGAAATGAGAACAGGTATGTAACAATCTACTGTAATGTACATGTTGTACACATGATATATATTTCAGCATAACATATGGAATACTATAATACATATATTTTAGTACCCATGCATCCATTTACTGCAGTGCACTGCATGATTGGTCACAGTCTGGTGGGTTATCATACTGTACAACCGTACAGCTGACTGTAAGAAGACATTCTGCCTATACTGTATAGAATAGTATATATTATATTACAGTTTATGGCACACACTCACACTGTTCTTGAATCCTCTACAGAGTGGAAAGGCGAAGGTTTCATGGTGGGCGAGGTTCACTGAAGAGCAAGAGACGGCTATCAAGAATTGGTTTTGGCCAATAATGCTATAACAATTCGCGAAATACGCAATCATATCCTTAATGATGCCACTTTTTTGCTAACATAAATGCTGTGAGCCCCTCAACAATACATTGTGTCCTCCAGAAAAAATCAACTGAGAATGAAACAACTGTACAGGGTCCCGTTTGAAAGGAACTGTGACAGAGCCAAGAACCTTTGACATGACTTTCTGGATGTATGCATACAACACTTTCTCCAATATATCAGACTTGCATCTACCAAGTCAGGCTACTGGGTTGTACATATACTGATCTACATATTCTTTTGTCTTTTACAGAGAATTTTGGAGATGGATGCTCATGCCATCATCCAGGAATACATTTATGTGGATAAGGTGGGCTTCAATCTAAGTAAAACCAGAAGAAGGGGGAGAAATGTCATTGGAACATTACAATGTGTGCTGCAATTACACAGAATGGTGTCCTGCACCATCATGCCAAACTTGGCCCCTAAAACACTGATCACATCATACATTTTCTGGATGCTGTTCATGGTATGCTTGTTCAAGGTCTGCAGGATGAAGACCAGGCAAGATTTGTCATCATCTGGGATAATGTCAGCTTTCATCATGCCCATCAGGTCCAAAACTGATTTGTTACTCATCCCAGTTTTTCTGTTGTCTACCTGCCTCCATATTCACCATTTCTAAACCCTATTAAGGATTTTTTCTCAACATGGCGCTAGAAAGTGTATGATCCTCGTCCCTATGTCAACATGACACTCCACAAGCATGTGTAGACATTGACACTGTCTCCGTCTAAGGTTGGATGCGCCATACAAGGAGGTTCTTTCCACGGTGTCTGGCAAGATAGAGCATAGCATGTGACGTGGATGAAGTATTGTGGCCGGACCCAGCCCGGAGGAGAGATGGAGCCTAGATACACCCAACCATCTCGCACACCAACAAACACACACACACTCCATTCCTTTGGAATCATTTTCAACATTATTTTTGGTTTCTGTCCAACTACACATGGTTGATGTATTTCTTTTCTTTCTTACTGTGTAATACTGTATTCACAACCACAAATGCTTACAGTAAAAAAAATTATTGTTTGTTTTCAATCTTGCTTTCGCGTTTCCCGTGAATATTTCAGCATCTCTCTGCCAATTACTTTCAATCTTGTACAGAAATGTACATAGGAGCTCATGAAAGTAGAGCTTTAGGTTTTGAATAACTGTGTGTATGGTATATCCAAAAATATAATGTTATGGCAAAGGTATTTGCAACGTAAGAGAAAATGTTTGCTTTTGAGATGTGTTTGTGATATTTTGAATGCAGTGCTTCATTTTGCAAGAGATGTGAGGCATTTTGCATTTTGTGTGTGCAGTTCTTGGATTTGTGTGTAAAGTTTTGAAAAAAAGAGGTAAAGTTTTGAAAAAAAGAGGTAAAGTTTTGAAAATGTGTGTAAGCAGTTGAAAAAAAAACTGTAAAAGTCATGCAACGTGACCTCTTATTGCAGTAAGAAATTACAAATCAAGAAAGTGAAAATATCCTAGTCAGAAAACTGCGAAAGACAAAATTGTAAAGTGAAAAAAGAATTGCTTACATGATCATGATCATGTAGGATTAGCCTTCCTCTTTCAATATTTGTATGATTGTGAGTTTGTGTGAGGGAATACTTCAGACAGTAATTCCCACAAGATAAGTGGGGTGTGTTTGCTCCCAGTGCGGAGCTTTAGTCATATCAACACATTAGATCTGCTGTGGAGTATCAACATACAACATCTCCTTCTTTCAGCAATCCCCCCCTCCCATTTTTTTTCTTTCTTTTTTTTATTTTGGTAACATACCAAACCAAACACTGTACCAGAGCTTTGAGTTGGCACAATAGTGGAGAATATAAGGAGAATATTAGAGTTAAAATGTGAGTCTTCAAAACTAGTCTATAAAAAGTGGTATAGACAAGGCAGTAATAACGACAGAGTTTGTGGTAATAAAACATGTGTTTGTACAAGTATGTGAACAAGCAAAACAGTTCTAGGGGTCAAACATGCAACCCATCTGTTAATTCATATGGGACTATATTTATATTAATAGTATATCTTGGAATATTATGCTTTTTTCATGACTGTTAGGACTCTTATCAATGTCTTATCAATGTCTTTATATATTACTGGGATTCAAACTCAAATTTTCAATCAAAAGTCAACACAAAAGCATTGTGTTTATATTGTTTGATCTGAACTGTTTAGAAATTAGGAGGCTGTTAAGAAAGTGCCAAATTTTCTAAGGCTGATAAGATCATGCTTTAAAGACCCCCTGTGGTAAAAAAATACGTTTTTAATGTTGTTTGTATGTTTATGTACTGTTTTTAATATGCTTTAAGACAAACCTGCATGTGCAAATTCATCAGTCAACACCATTGTTGAGTATTTTCTCCTTAAAACTGCAGTGAACCAAAGAAACCAAACTGCAGTGAACCAAAAAATGCAGTTTGACACCGCCCTTGTTCTCTATGTCACAAACATGTAACCAATCCCGTCAAGAGTGGGGCGGGGCTTTTCTTCAATGATGTTCTACATTGTTCAAAGTGTTTCTAAGGATGCTGATTTTCAGAGGGCAGCTGTCTGACTCTGACATGGTTTGTGTAACATTAGCAACACATTATTAGCGGTTTGATAACATACTCAAGCCAAAGGCTAATCATATTAATTACCTTTATGTGTCCGACGGTGTAGAGAGCGTTACGTAAAACGCATTTCCATTCAGATACATCGACTTTGTAGACGACCCTGTATAATTCACTCTTCCACTTTTTCTTCTGAATCAGCTTCTGGTTCAAACACATACTGTATGGCTGAATTAAACCAGTATTTCCACTTGCCATTGTGTAGAGTTTACTACAGTAAAGTTGACTGAGTGGATCTCTGAGCTGGTGTGAGTGAGTGGAGGTGGGGCTAATTTGCATATTCATGGTTCCGCATGTACTAAATGAAGCAAGGGTGTAGAGTTTCATTCAAACTTTATTAAGGCATGAAGAAATTATTTTTGATTATCAAAGAATAGTTTTAAGGGCTAAAATTACTGATTGCGCAGGGACGGTTTTGCAACAATGCAAAGATGGTCCATGTTTGTGTCTCAAAGTTGGCAATTTTCTTAAACACAGCTGTACTCTGCTTAGTTTTCAGAATGATGTCTCTTCAGTGATTATTTTATCTGGATAGAGGGAAACTTTATCCGCAAAGCACAGGAATGAAAGGTTCTGCTAATTGTTGTGGGTTGTATGCCAAGAATGAACTCTTTAATTGTCCTTGAGGGTGGGATTGTGCTTTAGGACCTCAAGAATGTGGCTTTTGCAACTGCAATCTTGTTTCGTCTCATTTATGCTCTGAACCATGAAGTACCTCACAAAGTTGTGCAACACTTTTGAGTTTGAGGGTGAGTTCTATAACAAGGATGCAAAACTTGGCCTAAACTTCACCATTGAGATACTGATTTATCTCTGATTGCTGGAATTTTGTTCAGCGGAAGTACAGTTTATGTGTATTATATATTTTGCAGTTTATTACAGACATGTCTTCTACACAACATCTAAACATTCAAAGTGAGTAGAGGAGTTTGAGAGGATAAAGTTATTTTATTAAGTGAAATGATTAGTGAAATTATTCTATTTGTTAATAGAAACATGCCATTTAATGCAGACTTTTTAAGGCTTTGTCTAACCAATTCTTCTCATGATGCTCACAAGCTTCATAAAAGAACAGCTGTAAATCGGTTATGCAACAGCATTTTTCCCCCCATTTTCCCAAGGCACATACTGTACAAGTCATACTGTGACCTAAAATATAATTGTTTCATATTAATGTAAAAGTTTTTACTGTCACATTTGATCGATTTAATGCATCCTTCCTAAAAAAACAACAACAACTTTCTTCCAAAAAAATAAGAAACAAAAAAACTTACTGATTTATATATTGAAACCACATAAATAGGGTACTGTGTAACCAATGTCCATAATTAATTTACGTACTGTAATCTAAATTCTAAGCAGAATATACTGTAATATGCATTTATCAAAGATGACAAACTTAGCTGAGAACTGATATATGTTGAGAGCCTAAAGAGCTATATATCATTTACTTTGATTCATTTCACAAATCACTTAGTATTTTAGAAGAAGCTATTGAGTCTATTGTTTGTTATGAACAAGTATTCACATTCTGTACGCAATGTGTATGCACAATACAGTGAATTACATTAAAACAACATGTCGCTCTAAAGAGAGAGAAGGAAAATAGACGTAATTACCCAAGACTAATGTGGCTAATGGAATA
Source organism: Anabarilius grahami (assembly GCA_003731715.1). Lineage (NCBI taxonomy): Eukaryota > Metazoa > Chordata > Actinopteri > Cypriniformes > Xenocyprididae > Anabarilius > Anabarilius grahami. The sequence goes on along the minus strand of RJVU01008827.1, from coordinate 481,544 downwards.
AACTTCTGAAATTGAATGACTTGTCTTTTTCTCAGCAGTTATGCACTGTGTGCTTTGGCTCACTAAAGGGCTTTCACACTTTTGTTTTTAGGGTAAGCACGAAAGTGTGTGTGTATCCCTGGCTCTGTCTGCCTCTGCAGGAAAATGTGTGTGTGTGCGCGTGCGTATTTTAGTGATTTATGAGGACACAAATTTGTATATTGACATGGGTATTACACTGGTATTACAACGTAAACATGAAATATGAGGACATTTCATGAGTCCTCATATTTAAAATCGTTTTTAAAACATGCTAAACAATATTTTATTAAAAATGTAGAAATGCAGAATGTTTCCTGTGATGGGTAGGTTTATGGGTAGGGGTAGTGTAGGGGGACAGAATGTACAGTTTGTACAGTATAAAAACCATTACGCCTATGGAATGTCCTCACTTTGATAGCAAAACAAACCTGTGTGTGTGTGTGTGTTCTTGTTTATATTACATCTTGGGGACCAAATGTCCCCACGATGTAATAAAAACCTGAGATCACCTACATCGTGGGGCCCAGCCAGCGGTCCCCACGAGGGAAATGGATTAATAAACATACTAAATGATGTTTTTTTGAAAATGTAAAAATGCAGAATGTTTCCTGTGATGGTTAGGTTTAGGGATAGGGGTAGTGTAGGGGGATAGAAAATACAGTTTGTACAGTATAAAAACCATTACGCCTATGGAGAGTCCCCACTAAGATAGCAAAACAAACCTGTGTGTGTGTGTGTATGTGTGTGTGTGTGTGTGTGTGTGTGTGTGTGTGTGTGTGGGCATGTTTTTGTGAAATATCAGGACACAAATGTGTATAATGACATGGGTATGACATAGGTATTACAAGGAGAGGGTGACTTATAAGGACATTCCCCATGTCCCCACTTTTCAAAAGGCTTATAAATCATACAGAATGAGTTTTTGTGAGAAAGTAAAAGTGTGCACAGTTTCCTGTGATGGTTAGCTTTAGGGGTAGGGGTAGTGTAGGGGGATAAAAAATACGGTTTGTACAGTATAAAAACCATTACGCCTATGGAATGTCCCCACATTTCACAAAAACAAACATGTGTGTGTGTGTGTGTGTGTGCACAAAAGTGAAATAATGCACAAATTCAAGAATGACAGTCACTCAAGGGTTTCCCTGTCTGGGTTTGGATTGAATACATGATTCTCTTTCACGCACACAAACACACACACACACACTTTTTCAGTCACACTCATTGGAGATTTGCATATCAAATTGCTGTGTCTCCAGTTTCTGTTTACATAGACTCAGCTGAGAGGGCTGTGAGTGTGTGTATGCCCTTGTGAAAAATAGGTTCACTTAATTTTATTGAATGTGCAATTGTAGTGTACTTCAAAGTATGTTAAAAATGTACTTGCAGATAATATAATATTAATGAAATAAGGCCAGTTAAGTGCACTTAAAGAGAGCACACTTTCATGAGTATGTTTCTTAAGTACTTTTTTTTTTAAAGTGCACTTTTAAATAATGTCAGACGGAGGCCCGGTTTCACAGACAGGGCTTAGCCTAAGCCAGGATTAGGTCTTTGTTCAATTAGGGCATTTTTATAAACTTTCACTAGAAAAAAACATTACTGCTGTGCATCTTGAGACAAAAATATGGCAGTGACATATTTTAAGATATGCCGGTACAAGTTTCTTTCAGTTAAAGCAGCTCAAACATTCCATTTAGTCTAGGACTAGCTTAAGCCTTGTCTGTGAAACCGGGGAGAAAAGTTTTACTTTAAAGTGTACATTTTAAATCATTATCTTTTGTTGTGCTTTAAAGAAGTACACTTATTTTGATGTGTTGACTAACATACTAAAGCACATGTAAAGTACTTGATTATAATATTAACTGTTGGGTGTTATTTGATATTACAAATTGGAAATACAAATTTAAAAACACAACATATGTGTTTCAATAGCAAAGACGTTAAATCAAAACTGTCTAAAGTGCTAGAAACTGTCCAAAATCATTACATCCAGTTCACATGCAACCATATTATTTTTAAGTATATTAATTCCATATTCCATAATAAGATTTTTTAAAAACTATACTTCTTTTTTTCACAGGGGTGTCCTAAAGACAGATCATGAATATTACAAGAATAACACACTCTTGCAAGGAAACATCAGTCTATCGACCATGAAAACTACAAAACAATCATTTCCAAATGTAAGAAATTCATACAGAACTGTAACGAAACATTTCTTGACATATTACTTTTCTACTTAATTTCATATGTCACTCAAACCCATGATAACATCCAAAGACAACTGAGGTTAAAACGTTACCAGAGGGACATTTTAGTGGTCTGTGGATAAATGTTGATGCAGCAAGTTTCCCTTGTGAGACCAGGCTGGTTTATGAGAGGCAGGGTCTCTTTTTGCAACTGTCTGCAACTGTCTACTTTCATTCATCCACATCTTTCAGAGCACACACGAGCTTATCAGCTGTTCTTAAACAGCAGGCACTTTCCTCAAAGTGGGAACACAAATCCCTGTCCAACCTCCAAGGTCTTGGCCTTCTTGAAGGTGTATAACAATTAAAATACAGAAATGTCAACATTTTGCCATATGTGTTGATTTGACATCCAGTTCATTGTGGTGAACTGATTTCTCTATTTCTGTTAGGAACATTTTATTTATGCTATACCAAACAAAAAAACAGAAGTATGTTTTTTAAATGCCTGGGTGAGAATGGGCAGAGACCTGAGAAATTCACAGTTGCAATGCAAACATCTCTGATTGTTCACTGCTGTCACCAAACAACTGTTTGAAAACAAACACAATGCAAATTTCTTTTGTAACCAGATGCAAATGTAATTTGCACTGTTTTATTTTACGGTCATGGATGGAAAATCACTTAGCTGACTGTTCATTCTTTAGTATGTGGTGTAATCACTTATGCTCAGGGTTGGTAACTGGAAATTTTCTGGTTTGAACCCTGCAAAGAACGAGCTGTGAACTTCATCAGTGCAACCTTGATCAACATGGTGTTTGAGAGGCGCTGAAGATCGTATGCATATGCTTAATAACTACTTTCTTACTATGTAATAAGGCTTTGCAGATAGGTCTGGGTCATATTTCACTTCAAAGTCAACAAATGATATATGCACTACCAGCCAAAAGTTTGGAATACACAATTTTTAATGTTTTTTGAAAGAAGTCTCGGTAACACTTTAGTATAGGGAACACATATAAACTATTAACTACAACTTTTCCCTCAATAAACTCCTAATTTACTGCTTATTAATAGTTTGTAAGGTAGTTGTTAAATTTAGGTATTGGGTAGGTTCAAGAATGTAGAATAAGGTCATGCAGAATAAGGCATTAATATGTGCTTAATGAGTACTAATAAATATGCATGCTAATAAGTAACTAGTTAAAAGACCCTTATTTGACCAAAAAATACAGTATAACCAGTGATATTGTGAAATTTTGTTACAAATTCAAAGAACTGATTTCTATTTCAATATATGTTAAAATGTAATTTATTCCTGTGAGGCAAAGCTGAATTTTCAGCATCTTTACTCCAGTCTTCAATGTCACATGATCCTTCAGAAATCATTCTAATATGCTGATTGGATGCTCAAAAAAATGCTTTTTTTTAATGTTTTTTTTATTTTTTTTTAATTATTATTATCAATGTTGAAAACAGTTGTGCTGCTTCATATTTTTTTCTTTAAAGAATAGAAAGTTCAAAAGAACAACATTTATTTTATATAAAAATCTTAACTTATAAAGATTGAGTACACTGCAATTAAAATCTGTTAAATCATTGATGCAACTTAAAACAATTACATTTTATAAATGAGGAGATTAGTTTTATTTTTGTGTAGCTCAACATTTTTGAGTAAACCCTTATACTTAAATTATTATTTTTAAGTTTACTGAGCGATATAAAGTAATGTCATCCATGTCACGTCGTGGCCGACGTTACCAACGTAACCGTCGTTATCAGAAGAATCCATTCAACATTAAACTGAGTTGCAGCAGATTTTCCCAGAAGTTCCCAGCATGCTTTGCGTCACACTGTGTAAGGAGAATAAATGTTGAAATTGAGTGTTATTTTGTGTGTTTTTGCACAAGATTAATACAGGGGAAGATGTGTTATTGTTTAATGTTCTGTTATTTAAATGAGTTTCTGTGATGTTGAAGTTTTGTAGGGTTACCATCGTGGTGAAGAGCAGTGCCTGTGGTTAGGTCGAGAATGGGCTATATATACTGCATGTTGATTGACAGTTCATGCAAGTGATAGTTTTTTTGGTTACATTAGCGCATGCTGGTGTGCTGTTACTAACTAACACTTAACCATAAAGTTTAGTTGTTAGTTTATTCAATATTTCAATTTAATTGTAAATAGCAAGTTATTGTAGTTAAAAAACTTCATTTTTTAAGTTCAACTAAAGTGATCTTAGAGTTGTTTACTTTAATGTTTTGAGTATTCTGAACTTATTGGGTTTTACAACCACTGCATCAAAATAATTGAAAAATGAGAAACATTGCAAATGGTAAAAAAAAAAGTACAGTGCACTTAAACATTAAATTTATTTATTTTTTTTTTTTTTTTTTCAGTTTGACTTAATTGTTATTTATAATTATTGTTTGCTTAAAAAAGTTTTGAGTTGCTTAACTTAAATTTTTTTGAGGTAATCGGTGTCTGTAAGATTGAGTATTCTGAACTTATCCTGTTTTACAATGTAATGTCACTTTTGATCAATTTAATGCATCCTTGTTGAATGAAAGTATCAATCTAACTTTCCTGAAAAGTTAGATTAATAAAAAATATTAAGTAGCAAAAACAGTTTTCAACAATGACAATTAAGGTATTTTTTCTTGAGCAGCAAATCAACATTTTTGAACATTTTTAACAAATATTATTCATTCCAAACTTTTGAGCAGCAGTGTCAAAATATTTTTATTTAAATTCAGCATAAATTAAATACAGTGCAAAAATATTACCATAATGCATATAAACAAGTTTACTTTTTTTCACAACAACAAGAATGGAATTTTTTGCACTGTAACAGACAACTGAGATGTTGTGTTTGGGTTGAAATATTACATTTCTTGACAGTGTTTTGTGAGATTCATCCATACCCATCTTCCCAATCTCTATTTATAAGCTCTCCGTTCATTCAGATCTGTAAAAGACAAGACCCGTGGACAAAGACACAGCTGTGTGTACAGTATGTGCCTGTGAGTGTGTGTAAATTGGTGCCCCTCTGGGATCTGTACATAATAAAACTCAGCAACTCAATTTGTTTGAATTTGAGCAGTCTTTTAATTCAGTTTAACTCTGCTAGAGTTTATGAAGAGGAGCAGAACTGAAACTGTATAAATATCATGTCACTTGTCATTTCACCCTTACACACACACACACTGAAAGGCAGCCACCGTAAGGTCGTTGGTTTTGCTCAGGGCTGCAGTAACATTGCCTGCAGCATGGAAAACTGGCTGGCCGTCAGCACTGTTTATGGTTATAACAGAAACACTAACCTCCCGGCTGAGTTCCTCTCCTCCCCCGTCTTCTCATGCTCTCAGTGTACGGCATTATAATGGGCAGTCAAACAGTCATGATGGTGTGACAGCATCCTCGGCCCACAGGTGTTCAGCTGTCACTTCTGCCGTCCCAACAGAGCGTGGTGTTAACTGTCAACACTAGGTGCAACACATCATTCAGCACAAACAGAAATATAAAAACCAGACCTAGTGGAAATGTGATGACAGGTGAACTGTGTGAGCGCAGCACCTAAATGAGGTCTATTAAATGTGCATTGATAGTCATAACACTAAATTAAAATACAGTGACCCCAGAAAGTATTTGGACATTTTATCGCACTAAAAAATGCATGAATGTCATTGCATTAGATAACAATATGAAACCAAATATAATAAGCACTTTTGGAAAATTATTTGAAGGAGTTTTCTATGCTGGTCTAGTATGCACTAGAGAGTTATAATACATCTGGAATGCTGTGACGTGAAAGGCAGCTGACAGTGAAAAAAACATTCACAACTGTACAATTTTACTGGTAAAACATTTATAATAATATGAACTATTTGCAATTTAAATGTAGCTAGCCAAAATTCTGTCATAGTAGTGTAGTTACTGTGTCTACCAGCACGGACAGATTGTATAAATTTGTGAGTAAGAGTTCCTCAGTCACCTCAGATACAATCTCTAACTTTTGTTTTGGTACAACAGTGAACATGAAGAGAAACATATCAATGCCTTTGAGCAAGACCAATCTGATGTGGGACTGTCACAGTAATTTGCGTCCTGTAAGTTTGCCAACTGACCAAGTTCCGAGTAATAATGATTGCTGATGATTTATTCATAAACGTACTGTTAGCACCCAGTAAAATCTCAGTCAGTTGTAGATTTTCACACATTTAAAGGACAGTTTATCACTAATCCAAGTGATAAGAGAAAAAAAAGATTTGGAACACTCCACTTTTTTTGAAAATAGGCTCATTTTCCAACTCCCCTAGAGTTAAACTGTTGAGTTTTACCATTTTCTAATCCATTCAGGCGATCTCCGGGTCTGGCGGTACCACTTTTTGCATAGCTTAGCATAGTTCATTGAATCTGATGAGACCAATAGCATCTCGCTCAAAAATGACCAAAGAGTTTTGATATTTTTCCTGTTTAAAACTTGACTCTTCTGTAGTTACATCATTTACTAAGACTGACGGAAAATGAAAAGTTGTGATTTTCTAGGCCGATATGGCTAGGAACTATACTCTCATTCCGGCGTAATAATCAAGGAACTTTGCTGGCGTACCATGGGTGCAGCAGGCACAATGATATTACGCAGCGTCTGTGACCCCCTGCTTGCTCAGGGCGCGTGCCTTGCAACCATGGAGACATTTGTGAGAGACGCTGTGTAATATCATTGCGTAATATCACCTAGCCATATCGGCCTAGAAAATCACAACTTTTATTTTTCCGTCGGTCTTAGTACACAATGTAACTACAGAAGTGGTGCCACTTTATATGAAGTGGCCTTGACTACTATGTACTTACATCAAAAAATAAGTACAATGTACTTATTGGGTTCATATTGAATTGCAAAACACTTTTGCTGCTATTGAGGTGGATACGGGTAAGGTTAGGGATAGGTTTGGTGGTATGGGTAGGTTTAAGGGTAGGGGTAAGGTGTAAGGGATGGGTCAACGGTGTAATTATAAATGTAATTACAGAAATTATTTACAGATGTAATTACATGCAGATGTTTTTAAAATATAAGTACAATGTAAAAACATGTATGTACACACTAAGTGCATTGTATCAAATGATTAATTTGAATGTAAGTACATAGTAGTTAAGGCCACTTAATATAAAGTGGGACCCAAGTTTTAAATAGGAAAAATATCGAAATTCTTCAGTCATTTTTGAGCAAGATGCTAATGGTCTAATCAGATTCAATGAACTATGCTAAGCTATGCTAAAAGTGATACCGCCAGAGCCGGAGATCGGCTGAATGGATTCGAAAATGAGTCTATTTTCAAAAAAAGTGGAGTGTTCCTTTAACTACTATGTATTTACATTTAAATTAATAATTTGATACAATGCACTTACTGTGTACATATGTATTTGCATTGTACTTTTTTGTACTTATATTTTAAAAATTACCTGCATGTAATTACATCTGTAATTAATTTCCTAAACTTGCATTTATAATTACACTGACCAATCCCTTACACCTTAACCCACTCTTAAACCTACCCATACCACCAAACCTGACCCTAACCTTACCCGTATCCCACCTCATGTTTTGCAATACAATATGAACACAATAAGTACATTGTACTTTTTTTTTTTTTTTT
>RJVU01008827.1:446007-473667 GCA_003731715.1 Anabarilius grahami | reverse complement strand
TTTTTTTTTTTTTTTTATGTTAGTACACAGTTGTCAAGGCCAGCTAATATAAAGTGGGACCAAAGATTTTAATCATTCAACAAATAATGCATTTGATGTTGTGAAACTGATGTACACGGTGCTTCTTAAGTCCTATTCTGACTAGTTTTCTCAGAGGAGTATAGTTGTGTTTAACAGCTGTGCTTTGTGATTTTAATCCTGTCCAAGTGTTTTGGTCACACAACCTTGGTAAAATTATGAAGCAATTCACTTAATTTTCCTTTGTGGGGTCTTCGGATCCCATCCGGATCAGAATGTCTGTGATAGTGGCATATTGTCTTTTTCACATTGCCTCTCTTTCTTTATTTTGACCTTTGTTGAATACTGATACTAAAGCTTAATTTGCTTAAGCATTCCTTCCTTATGGATTTAGACCTTTTTGCCAACTTTCTGAGTAAAACAGCAGTTGGTGGTCCAAGTACTGCTGGCATCCCAGCCGACGTAGGAAGAATTAAATCAATAACGAGAGGCCAATAACGGATGGCTTAAAACTTCAAAGTCACTGTACAGTAGCAGGTATGAACTTAATTCATACAATCATTGGCCACTTTATGAGGTACACCTTGCTAGTGCCGGGTTGGACCTCTTTTGCCTTCAGAACTGCCTTAATTCTCCATGGCATAGATTCAACAAAGTGCTGGAAACATTCCTCAGAGATTTTGGTCCATATTGTCATGATAGCATCACACAGTTGCTGCAGATTTGTCGGCTGCACATCCATGATGAGAATCTCCCATTCCACCACATTCCTCTATTGGATTGAGATCTGGTGACTGTGGAGGCCAGTTTAGTGAATTCGCTGTCATGTTGAAGAAACCAGTTTGAGATGATTTGAGCTTGTAACATGGACTGTTATCCTGCTGGAAGTATCCTTCAGAAGATGAGTACACTGTGGTCATAAAGGGATGGAGATGGTCAGCAACAATACTCAGATCGGCTGTGGTACTGGTGTTTAAACAATGCTCAGTTGGTACCAAGAGGCCCAAAGTGTGCCAAGAAAAATCCCTCAAACCATTACACCACCAGCAGCAACCTGAACCGCTGATACAAGGCAGGATGGATCCATGCTTTTATGTTGTTCAAGCCAAATTCTGACCCAAGCATCTGAATGTCACAGCAGAAATCAAGACTCATCAGACCAGGACGTTTTTCCAGTCCAATGTTGGTGAGCCCGTGTGAATTGTAGCCTCACCTTCCTGTTCTTAGCTGACAGGAGTGGCACCGGTGTGTCTTCTGCTGCTGTAGCCCATCTGCTTCAAGGTTGGATGTGTTGTGCGTTCAGAGATGCTCTTCTGCAGACCTTTGGTTGGTGCTTATTTGAGTTACTGTTGCCTTTCTATCAGTCTGGTCATTCTCCTCTGACCTCTGGCATCAACAAGGCATTTTCACCAACAGAACTGGATATTTTCTCTTTTTCTGACAATTCCCTGTAAACTCTAGAGATGGTTGTGAGTGAAAATCCCAGTAGATCAGCAGTTTCTGAAATACTCAGACCAGCCCGTCTGGCGCAAACAATCATGCCACTTTCAAAGTCACTTACTGTAAATCACCATGTCATCTCAAGCATGATATGAGGCTACTTGCAACACTTCAGCAAAGCACCACCTACTGGTGAGGAGATATTAAAAAATTATATTTTTGCTTAAAACTTCTGAATGGTTTTCCCCAAATTCATAAATTTCTATGTTTCTAAGCACACCGTTTCAGTTTACTGTGCATTATTAAAGTCAGTTTTACACAAATGGCACACCCCACATACTGTACACACATCCAAAAACACACCCTTTTCTTCTTGCTGCTTCTTTACTGCCTCTGAGGTCAATGGGGTGAATGCTTTTGCCATAGATTAATCATGAACATCTGCAAACTGAGACACAGACACACCATCACTAAGACAAGTAATCAGACACACACGTTATGGACGGTCCCTAAACAAACTGATGATTGTCTCAATCTTTATAGGAGGATGAGCTCCTATCTCCAAAAATCTGGGCTGTCTTTCAGGAATTAATTACTTACAGTGTGCAGAGATACAACCAGAGTCAAGACAGAGACAGACACAGGCTAAAAACAAACAGCCATAGACGCTTATAAATATTGCACTTTACTGATGTGCAAAAAAGATCCTTGCAAATTTAAAACCAAAATACTGACCCCAATATTTACATAAAAATGAGAAATGTACATAATTATTGGTTTTATTATTTCCCACAGAGAGTTAAAATAAAATATGTCAAACTAATATTATATAATTAAACTTCTGCTTTTGTGCAAATGAATCCGAGAAGATCATAAAATTACTTCTTTTTTTAGGAAGTTTTAAAGTAAACAACAGAATGGAAAAGTCCCTTTTCCTGTGCTCTTCCTGTCATCTGACTTGAAATGTGGTAATGGACTGAATACACAAAACACCAACACACACTAATGTGGACACGTGTGAAGAACTGTGCAGATTAATGCAAAAGGGCACACAATATTTAATGCATTCAATATTCAGAAAACAGTGAACATTTCCATTAATACACTCAATGATCTGCAGTCACTGATAGTACATTTGTATGCTCTCTGCTTTTGTTTCATCACCCAGTTCACTAAAGGAACTGTGAAAATTAGGTGCGTCAGGACAGTCATGCCCAAAAATGTTTATATAATGCAGTTTACACAGTGCAAGTCCCTAACTGAGTGCTAAATTGTGGGTGCTACAGAAAACTACAATCCGACATACTTTACTGTTGTATGTTTGAGTACACTGAAAATATATGGATTCCTCCACTGATTACTCATAAAAAAATGGTCTGTTCTTAATTTAATCAACTCACAATTATAGAAAAAACAATCTAATTAAACTAATAATGACACAATATTGAGTAATCATTCACAGTGTCGAGCAGAGAAAGTAAATGAACCCTTGAATTTAGTATCTTGTTTCCTCCCTTTAGTTGAAAACCCCCACAAAATATTTTACTTTGCATTTTTGCCAAAAAAGTTTTGCCTCAGATTATTTTTCCAGAAGTGTTGTGGAAAGTCCAAGTGGTCTTGGGCAAATGTGAGACAAGCCTCAGTATATATTTATAGCTATATATATTTTTGGCACCAGTGATTTCCTACGAGTTGTCCTTGCATGAGCATATTGTTCAATATCTTTTTGATAGTGGATACACGAACAAAGACTTTTGCAGTTTGTAGTGTTTTCTGGGGATCTTTTGCTGTTATCCTTGGGTTTTTGTCATTTCTTTCAGGATTGTTCATTGTGTTCTTAGAGTAATCTTTACAGGGTGTAAAGATACTAAGGAGAATAACAAAAGTCCAGACATTTGTACAGACAGGGTCTCTTACTGTGGATTCATGAACACCCAGGTCAGTTGCAATGCTCTCGTAGCCTTTTCCATTGTTGTGCATCTCTGTATTTCTTTTTTTAAGGGAGGGGTTATCACACACAGCTTCTGCCAATCTCATGTTAATCTTAAGTACCTATAGAGTAGTATAGCATCCTTCATATCGCCGAAAAGTCTTTAGCTTTATCATATTTATAAAAGATGCATACGCTGTAAAGAGTATTTCTGAAAACAGCCGAGCTCCTGGAGGCGTGTCGTTGTGAGCGGAGATAGAGTGACGAGCTATCACAAGCAAGCGCAGCTTTTGCGTAGAGATCGGCTGCAAGCTATCAATGGTCAGCTAAACAAATGTATTTAAACACACGCAATACACCATCGCGTTATCCATGGATACATTTTGAATGACTATAATGAATATAGCGTATAGTGAATAATGAATAATGAATTTATAAATTCACTACGTTCGTATTGTTTACATTATATGCACTTAGGCGCCTATTGCCAACAAAACAGATGCAGTTTTATTTACCACCTGCGGTTCCGACTCATGACTGGGATCATTACCGCTGTGACCGCTCCATCTTTCAGTTTCAAATGATCTGTAAATTCCAGTGTAGAACTGGGCTTTGTTTATGAAACCATAAGCGCCGATCCCGAGAGCTCGAACAGCCACGGAAAAACACCAGATATTCTCCATTCATTTTAACCAATAAAAACGTGATTGCAACTATCAGTTTCTATGGTTATTTTAATGACAAATATCGAGTCAATGTAATGCGTAAGAACAATACTCTCAGCTCCACTTAACGCTGGGTTCTTTGGGAAGCAAGGTTATCTTTCCCTCACAACCAAAAACACACTTCTTTGGTGACATTGCTGATTTTTGTGAAGTCCTGTGACCTATGCAGCGCTACCGACGACTTCCTTAAAGCCGAACGCGCGTTGGCCGTGCTCTTGCTCTCTCTCTGGTCGACGTGTGTGTGTGCGCTCGCCCTTCCAGGAGAAGTGCCCGTACAAGGAATTCCGCCCCCGTTTACGTCACTCAGGCCCATAAAAACCCAGCTGAAGTACTCCGTCATACGTCCAACTTGTGGTTTAAAACTTTGGCCATGTTTAGCATGATATTCCAACTCTTTAACAGTGTAAATAAGTCAGAATGCATGAAATAGCATTATAACCCCCCTTTAAGTTCATGTAAAAACTGTTGAGATCAAGGCTTGGTTCACACTAACTGCTCTTTCTTGGGAAAACAAGACCAGACCAAACCAGGCCTTCTGTACCTTTAGTAAACCTATGCAATCCACACTTCCAATCTCAACTCCTTCATTGACTCTAATTAGCTTTCGGAAAAGTTGTAACACAGAGGTTTTTCTGGCCTGCCCTGTCAATGTCTTCAATGAAATTTTGTCATTACTTGTCACAAGTACAACTGTTTGTGTGTTAATAATTTAGTCAGCATAGCACAGTTTGTCTATAATTGTAACTTAGATAAGAATCAAACCACATTTTTTGAGTAATCAATCCAGAATCCGGATCAACTTATATTTTCCACTGTACTGTATATAGTGTCTGGTTATAACACTTTTCTCCATTATTTGATGAACAACTGCTGCCGTGATCACTACAAAAATGTACACTCACAATGTCTCTTATTTGTAAAAGTGTTTGTGCAGAAAAAAAAAAAATTTAGAAACTTATTTACTAGCTCTATAGCTTGTAATCACATAGTTGATTATGTGAAGGATCCTTCTAATAACCTACACTCTTAAGAAAAATGGTTCTAAACAGTACCAAATTAGGGTTCTTTGGCTTGTAACAACAGAAGAACCCTACATGGTGCTAAATAGATCCCTTTTTAATAAGGTTCTATAAAGAACCATTCTTTGAAAGTGCTATATAGGACCTTAATGGTGTTACTAATAATAAAAAAAAAAATTAAATCAATATTAGTATCTTTACAGTTACAGTGTGTCTTTTTATTTGTTTATGTAAAAACAATTATGTATGTGCAGCCCTTTACAATGTTAAAAGGAAAAAGTGATATAAAGTCATGGGATAGCTTTAATATTTTTTGTTGCTGTATGTTGATGCATAAAGTAATAATTTTTAAAAAATCTAACAATTTGGATCATAAATTCAATATCTCTGTAACTTATTGGAGAAGAGAAGTATCTTTAACTGAATACAGCTCACACTTACATGTTCTGTTAAACTAAAAAGAGAAAAAGACATGACTGGTAGGAAACCAGTAACAACTTGAAAGTTAAAATTTATAGACATTTTAGGAAAGAAATAATTTATTTGTTGAGAGTGTGTTGACAGTTTGTGTAATTGGATGGCTGCTGAGCTCCAGCAAATCAGTAATGAGGTGGCTTTGATGGTTACTGATTTGAGAAACAAAAAGGTGGGAAAAAGAACCCTAAACTCTAACACAAAGAACCATTTCAAAATATGAAGGGTTCTTCAAGACAATATGGTTCTAAATAGAACTGCCACTACATGTAAAGAACCTTTAAAAAAAACATCTTTTGTAGGGTGTATATGTTGGGTTGCAAACTTTTAGGACCCTATCCTGATGGGAACATCCTAAGTTGATTCACTAGCTGACCAGGGTGCAAATATGGACCCAGTTGCATGGTTGAGCTGTATTGTCTTGCCAACTGCCCTTTTTATGGCACCTCCACAACTGACTCATTCTTTAGATCACTGGAAAATCCCTCACAGAACATTGTGGTCAGGGCTTTATTATTTCACCTGCATTTATTATTTCCCTGCAGCCTCAGCAACAACGCAGTCTCCTTACAGAATGAAAAGATGAGTATAAGCTTCTTAACCCTGGATGATGGGATCATTTTTTTGTGGTCCAGGTCATGGGTTCTAACCTGAATTGGGTTCATTCTTGGCCCAAATTAAACTGACTATAATATTAGAAATTAGAGAACTATGAGGAGATTCCTACCTTGTTGAAAAGACTAGCTGCAGAGCTTTTTGCACCAATACATACTCAAACATATATCCTCAGGAACAACCATCAAAACTAAAAGTGCCTTTGATTAGTCAGGAGAGCCTTCTTACCCTGCCACCTCCTGAAGTGAGATATGATTATTTATAACGATAATTATGATCATGATTATTCTAAAGGCAATAAGCCCATCAGTCTGTCTGGCCATAAATAGATCCATCCATCATTCTTCATCTGCACGTCTGTCAACTTAGTCCAGGACTACTGTATCCTGCTCAGTGCTGAGCAATTATTATTATTTTCCCTTTAATTTCTAAATAAATGTTCCTGACCTTATTGTGCACAGTTCATCAGTGCACTTAATTCAAAAGAAAAATAAATCTTACATCAAAATGTAATAACTCGCTATGCCTCTGAAACAACTTTTCTGCTGATGTAACCAAGGCTTTGTGAGCAGGAAAATACAATATTATCCAACTAGATATTTTTTTACATTTTCTGAAGTAAATGTGAGTGGTGCTTGCCTGTGCAAAAGTCACTGCCATGATCCTAAGTGTTGCTAGGTAGTTGTTTCCTGGCCGAAAGTCAAAGGTTTCCACCCTCTTCGAGATATTCTGATCTCTAGATATCACTCGGGTCCCTCCTTCAAAGTAAGTGTACAAAATTTTTTTTAGCCCACATTATCGTTTGTCAGACAAAATGTTAAAACATTTCTGTTTTCTGCAATTTTGGCTTTTTACATTACCACACAAAAAATAGTAATTAAAAACATGTATTTTTTTCATTTTTCTACTAAAGAAATTATTATCAATAATACCTATTGTAACTGTTGTTCTGTTTGTGTACTTTTATGTTGTGTTTGCTTTAGTTCTCCTGTTTCCTTCCTGCTCACTTTGTTCCCATTGCTAGTTTGTTTTTCATGGTTACTCATTGGTTAATTGATTATGTTCACCTGTGTCTTGTTTGGTTTCTTTCTTTAGCTATGCATTTAAGCTCTTAGTTTGAACCCATTTACTCAGTATAGAACCCATTATAATCACTGACTCTATATACACTGGATACCGTATACAGATGCGCATTCAGTTTCTTACGTACTGGATGCGCTTGAATCAGTCGACAACAGGACGTCGGAAACAAGTGGATGGTTTATTTTAAAGGGGACCTACAATGCCCCTTTTACAAGATGTAATATAAGTCTCTGGTGTCTCCAGAATGTGTCTGTGAAGTTTCAGCTCAAAATACCTCACAGATAATTTATTATAGCTTGTCAAATTTTCCCCTATTTGGGTGTGAGCAAAAACACGTTGTTTTTGTGTGTTTCCCTTTAAATGCAAATGAGCTGCTGCTCTATGCTTTAAAAGCTCGTTATTCAGATGCTCAACAACAACAAAGCTGGAGAATCTCACACACAGCCAAAATGACGATTGTCAGTAAAGGTGTTCAGCCTTACGTTGTTCAAACCGGAGTCGGACACTGATGGATTGACTCAGGAAGAAGTTACAACTTATAGAATACATCTGGAAATTTCAGAACGGTTAGTGGATAAATTTATGTAGTTGCTGTGGAGTTGATTCAACTTGTCGACTAGCATGTGCCATCATGTTAATCTTTTGTGCAAATCCAGGATTGAATTGACCCTTTTTATGTAGTCCAGCATAAAATGACGGCATGGCAACAACACTCTATTACAACAACTCTTACTCTTCTCTAAAGCAGCCCAACATGGCCTAACCCCCTTTGTTGCATGTTCTCAGGGACATGGTTTATGTAAATTTTAAGGTTACTGATGTCACTAACCCTAGCTCGTTGTAGTCACTACCAGCCGTTTGTTGTAATCCTTAAACAGAGAATTCTTTTAAAGAAAATATCTCCCTTTGCATTGAATTCTGAGCATCCTAACTTTGCAGACTTTGGTTATGCTCTAACAGCAACATTACACACTAACTAAAGTTAAAAAAGTGAAATCATAATCAACCACCCCTTTAATGGCGCCCCGGATCGCATATGTTTGTTCGGAGCAGTTTGTTTTGTAAACGAGTGTAATGGAGTGTTCGCAAAGAAACTTTTGTTGACAGATGAAGCAGTCAACTGTATCGGATCTGACAGCAGCTGCATCACAAACCGTAAGTAAACGATTTCATATTGCTTTGTCTGTAAATGACAGTTTTATATGGATAATGTTTTCAAAACACGTGGAATAGCGAGTGGGCATTGATACTGTTTCCTATGCAATGAAGTTAGCCAATTATAACAGTGGCCATTTACTGACAAGCCTTAAAGGAGCCAGTCCTTAAAAACAGGTAATATCAGACAGAGTGTCAGAATGAACTCTGAAAATAGTTGATTTTCCGCATATAAAAACTTTATTAACATTATAAGTGTAACGAACTGCATGCAGACATGAAGGTTGAGGATCCAAATGCAGTATTTATTAGATTATTGATTTATCCACAATCAAGTCCAAAAACAGGCAAATGGTCAAACACAGATGGGCAGTTCAAATAATGATATCCAGATAACAGGCAAACCGAACAGGCAAAAACACAACGAAACCCAAGGCTAGGGAAGCAGTGCTAACATTAGGAAGTTTGAGCAATGAATGAGACAGAAACCAGAGCCATTTCTCAATAAGCGTTCTAGTCTGTACTTGTGTTCTTGTGGATTTGTTAAACATCATCAAGGACTGTTCCAATTCAAATTTCACATGTAGCCAAGTACAGTTCAAATCCACAGATGTGTTCTTGATCCGTCCCTTTTATCGAGGATGCATCGAGAGGTGATTTGTACGGACTTGAGACAGCCAGGTATCCCAGAATGCATCACGCACTCACCAGCAAGCGTCAATAGTAAAGGAGAAAACCTGCGTAATTTAAACTTATTACCGTTATTATGTCATGATATGAAGTTTTAAGAGTTTTTCAGGTGAGAATGTACTGGTTTAAAGCTCAAATTTGTGTTTTATTGATAAAGATAGTGCCTATTTGAAAATTTGATCTGATGTTGTCGGAGTTGTGAGATCCAGGCGATCACGGGGCGCTCAGCGCTCATGTACCCAGCAGAGTAAAGCCTTACTAACCCTCGGCTAGAACTTTTGACGTTTGCCGCTGGCTCTGATGTCTCTGTATAGTGGTTAAACATGAGAAATATATTTCGTCTTTTGTATATCTAACAGGCGATCATTGGTCTCATGAATCTATAATTTGTTCCCTGGCAAATCATTTTGGCTGAGGGCAAAGTGATGTTTCATAACTTTATATATTTAGACTATTTAACTTTACCATTGCAGCCTACTAAAGTGCTGATTTTGTACGTTTGACTGAATTGTTTGCTTTATTTCTTATTGTATATATTCTTATAACGTTTATACTTATATAATGGCTATTATTGATCATTAAAACTGACATTTAACAAAAAGAGACAGGGTTGTGTTTTATGTTATATTTCACTTTATTACAGTGAAGACAATCAGACTATGCACATATTGCCTAAACCATATGTTTAATATTTTTGAAATGTAAACGAAAAGAGGCAGGGTTGTTTTATATGTCGTTTTGTTATAAATACTATACATGCAGTGAAGATTTGTGAGGCTATTAATATGTTTAATTTTTTTAAATAAAACGAAAAGAGGCAGAGTGGTATTTTATAACACATTTCGTTTTATTGTTGCCTAAAATATACACACAGAGATAACCAGAGTAGCCACAGCGAGCTGAGTGATGTTATCAAGTAAGTTACGTGCTGTGCCATTTGCAGAATCACCGGAATTGCATCCTCCCATCCTCAGGAGTCCGTTCTCCTGAGTCAAACTTGCCAAGTCCAAACTACTAAGGACAAAAGTCCGAACTACTAAGGACAAAAGTCCGAACTACTAAGGACAAAAGTCCGAACTACTAAGGACAAAAGTCCGAACTTGGTATTGAGAAACGCCTCAGGGTTTAAATAGGTTTAGACTGATGAGGTAACAAGACACAGCTGTAGCAATCGTGGCTGAATAGTCTGGGCAGTGGGTTATGGGTAATGAAGTCCGAGATGAAAATGGCAATGAACAGGGGAGTGCCCTCCGGTGGCTCTCAAGGGCACTCCAGCACAGGACCGTAACCATAAGTGAAGGAGGAACATATTAAAATAATTAAAGTTTACAGTAAGGTTTAGTGTGAGCAACTCATGTGACATTTCATTTCCAAACTGTCGTGATACGTAATAAAACATTGCTAGATTTACATTCATCTGTTTAATAAGACTGATCAAACTAAACACACTTTTAGCGCCACTCACTGGACATTTCACTTTCAAGTGAAAGTGTCGCGAAACATGTATCATTTTGCAGAAATGCTGCCACAGGCCTAGGTTGATTTTATTTATTAAAAAGTTTAATAGGTTAGGGGTTTGTTTAAATAACTCAAATTATATGCAAGAGTAATAGTGATGTTTGTCTTAATGTGAACTCCACTCCCACAAAGCTGTAGTTTGGAAAAGTGTTGGTGTCTCTTTCCTTCAGCAGTGTATTTACTCTCTCTTTCTCTCAACCCAAATACACTCATATTTTCTTTCTCCCTGTGTCCCTCATTCTTCGTGTCTCTCTCTGGTAACATCTGGAATAAAGGTGGGTGGCAGTGAGCCAGTAGAGTTCAGCTGCAGCCATAAAACTAACAAAAATAAATGTGACTCCAGGCTCAGATGCAGTCCAAACTCCACACCTCAGTTAACCATTTCCCTCATCACGCTTACCAACAGTGTGTGTTTGTGTGTGTGTGATTAACTTCAGTGGCATACAGCAGGGAGTGAACAGGATGTGTATGTTACAAAACTGTGGGATTCATTACCGAACATGGTGATAATCACAGTCTGTGTGTGTGGATGGGGTGTACATGCAGTGTGCGTCCCACCGAGTGAAGGAATAACTGGACTAATGATTAAGGTGTGGGATAAAATCTGAACTGAAAAGCACTGAGCACATATACACACGCCCCTGCCCCAGTGCTGTTCTAGTCCACTTTATACACTGGAATGTTCTGCACTATATCAAATATTTTCTTAAACATGGAGTTTCGCATATCCACCCCCAAGACAAACACCGTTCTATCTCTATTCGGGTTACTTTGCAGACACACACACTCCTTCTGCTGTTTTTGCTCAAGATAAACAAAACAATTGTGTGTGTGTGTGTGTGTGAGTGTGTGTTCAGCTCTGACACCTAATGAGTATATAGAAATACTGTCATCTAAAAAAAGAGAAAACAAGCTTGAATATAGGCAAATCAAACACATTATGTATCCTAAAAGACCTCACTGTTCCTTTAAGACAAGTTTTATGTTCTATGTGTTACTATCAACATGTACAAGAAAGGCTGTTTCACTTCCCTGGCAACATTTGCTTTATTGTCTTTTTGATATACTATTTTATTTTATGACAAAAAAGTGCACCTTTTTTTTTTATGTTGGAAAGGCTGCTTTTATTTGATCAAAAATACAGTAATATTGTGAAATATTATTACAGTTTTAAATAACTGTTTTCTATTTTAATATGTTGTAAAATGTAATATATTCCTGTGATCAAAGCTCAATTCTTAGCATCATTACTCCATTCTTTAGTGTAACATGATCCTTCAGAAATCATTATAATATGCAGATTTTCTGCTAAAGAAACATTTCTCATTATTATCAGTGTTGAAAACAGTTGTGCTGCTTCATATTTTTGTGGAAAATGGTGATACGTTTTTCCAGGATTCTTTAATAAACAAAGTTCAAAAGAACAGCACTTATTTGAAATAGAAATATTTTGTAACAGTATACATGTCTTTTATGGAGTTAGTCCCAAACCTGCATAAATAAATTTAATAAATAAATAAAGGAATAAATTACTTTTCCGTGTGCAACATGGAAGTGAGGGAGGCGGTCCTTGCATAGCTCCAGTGCATCATTGGTTGAGGCCACGTATAGATGAGTTACTGTCTGATCTAACTAAGAAATAGAGATTGGAGTTTGATACAGGATGAGGCAGATCAACTTAAGAGTTACTTTTATCGATTCTCATTATGTTGTCGAATTATTTTGTAGCAACCACGGCTTTCCAGGAACAGAAACGCAAAGCTGAATCCAGCTATTTATGAGATTCTTCCTCACAGCATCGCCATCAAAACCGGAACCATCGACAAGATCATTAGATTCTAAGTTGATAACAGCCAGACTTTTATTTTGTAATCACTGACAAAATCTTGTCTCTACAATAATTGAAATAATTTGTGTTACGTTTCCCAACCAACCAGTGTCTTCTACGAAGGAAGGTTCAATACAGGGACGCATTTCCCAAAAGCATTGTGAGCCCAAGGAGACCATGGAGACCTTTAGTGCAATTAGTTTATGATAAATTGAGCCTCACAATGCTTTTTGGAGTTAAGATTTTCAAGATTTTATCTAAGTGTCTTCAACCTAGAATCTGACAACATAGTTGGTTCCAGGCTTGACGATGATACTTTGAGGAAGGATCACATAGCTGGATTCGGTCGCTACAAAATAGTTCGACTTAGTAATGTGAATCGGTGAAAATAACCCTCCAGTTGATCCCGCCTCTCTCATTTCCATGTTGCACTCAGAAAAGTAAAAATAAATGAATAAATAAATAAATCTGGAAATAAATACATGCGGGAATAAATAAATATAAAAATAAATGTAAAAATAAAATTTGAAGGAAAAAGGTTATACAAAAACAAATGTAGGATTTTTTTTATCAAGTCATTTATTCCTTTAGTTATTTNTTATTTTTTTTTCTACACATACACACACACACACACACACACACACACACACACACACACACACACACACACACACACACACATACAGTTGCATGAAAAAGTATGGGAACAAAATAAGAGAGATCATACAAAATGCATGTTATTTGTTTTATTTAGTACTGTCCTGAGTAAGATATTTTACATTAAAGATGTTTACATGTAGTCCACAAGACAAAAAAAAAAATAGCTGAATTTATTAAAATAACCCTGTTCAAAAGTTTGGGAACCATTGGTTCTTAATACTGTGTGTGGTTAGGGATGAACTACAACTGTTTTTTTGTTTTGTGATGGTTGTTCATGAGTCCCTTGTTTGTTCTGAGCAGTTAAACTGAACTCTGTTCTTCAGAAAAATCCTCCAGGTCCTGCAGATTCTTCAGTTTTCAAGGATGTTTTGCATATTTGAACCCTTTCCAGCAGTGACTGTATGATTTTGAGATCCATCTTTTCACACTGAGGACAATTGAGGGACGCAAACACAACTATTAAAAAAGGTTCAAACATTCACTGATGCTCCAGAGGGAAATACTATGCATTAAGAGTCAGGGGGTGAAAACTTTTGAACAGGATGAAGATGTCCAAAATGTTTCTTATTTTGTTGAAATATCTTCTTCTTTTTTTTCATTTAGTACTGCCCTTCAGAAGCAACAGAAGATACTTACATGTTTCCTGGAAGACAATTTAAGTACAATTTACCTTGATCTTCAAANATAATATATAACACACACATTATATATATATATATATATATATATATACTGTATATATATATATATGAAGACAAAAAAAGTTACTTTCTTGAGATTCTTTAATTTTCTTAATCGCACTGTCCTTTTTTTTCACTATGCTTAATTAAAAACGTGTGTACATGTTTTTGCACTGCATCTCTGTAATACAGTGTTTAAAAAATACTTAAGTACTTTGTAACTGCTAAGGCCTGTTTACCTTAGTTAACCCTCCCATTTCAGAAACTCCTTACAACAAAGAAGCATCCGTAACATGCACACTCTCCAAGACATCAGAGTGCTCCTGTATGTGTGTGTAAAGATTTGTAATTACACATTTAAATACATCTAAAGGATGAGTCCCCTGGGGATTTCCTACACCATGTCCCTCTCTCTCATCCACTCAGCATCTGGGTAAATAGCAGTTTGTTGGTGTGCTGTTTGTAGCGCATGAATTTCTCAAACAGCATAAAAGCTTAAGGTTTTGTTTCTGCTGACAGCGAAATACCAGACAACCTAAACACACATACACATTGCGCTGGTTGTTTTCCACTTTTCAATTTTAATAGACTCCACAAAGGTGCTGATGAGCTTGATGTTACCTTCTTCTCCAGCTCCTACCCTGGAATCTGCACTGATGGCATGTGTGTGTTTGTTAATGTGCAGAGAGAACTGATTACACTTGAGTCTTGAGTTTCTCTACTGCCGCCCCACTGCACTTTTAAGTGTGTGGTTCATTTAGGGGTCATGTGCTCTCTTTCTCTCTGCACAAACACATTTTAAGTATACAGACATTTTACACAGACAAAATATTTTATTTTGTAATCTGTTCATTAAATGATGACAAAATTTTGATGTTGAGGTGCAGTATTTCTGCATCTAATATGGTGACATGAACCTTTATTCACTCTCATACATTCATAAATGCACATATATACAGACTACATCAAATATGGCAAGCATCAAGAAACATGAAGAACCAAAAACCAATAAGGATTAACATTAGTTGATGTTTGAGGTTTGTGTTGCCATATTTGATTTATTTGATTTATCAACTAAATCATCCATCGTGAAGGCCTCATCGACACGACAGCCAGTAGCACAGTTCCTCAACAAACCGTCCATACCGGCGGGATGAATACGATCCTCAACTGGATGGAACTGAAATAAACACTTTGATTGGTGCGATCCTATCAGACTTATGATAGCAACCTGATTCGTAACAAAGCACTGTTCGCCAGAGGAGAACTGGCCCCCCGACTAAGCCTGGTTTCTCCCAAGGTTTTTTTTTTCACCATTTTAACACCTATTTGCCACTTGTTTGCCACCTGTTTGCCACCTGATGTCACCTGATGGAGTTTGGGTTCCTTGCCGCTGTCGCCTTTGGCTTGCTTAGTTGGGGACACTTGACATTTGACTTGACATTTGATATTCAACAGTATTCTTGACATTTAATCAACAGTGCTTCTGATCTGCCTGCATTGACACTATTCTTTAAGAGCTGCTGTGCAGCCAAAATTATGTACCAGTTATCAATGTAAAGCTGCTTTGACACAATCTGCATTGTAAAAAGCGCTATATAAACAAAGGTGACTTGACTTGACTTGACTTATGTGATATAGCTACATCACCATGTAACACATTTCATTATTCCCGCCCACTGGCTGCTTTGGCTTGACCTCAAACAAGGCCAGGAAGAGTTTATCATTATGTAAACACTGTTGTTGTTGTTGTTTCACTTCAAGGGTAAAACAATGCATAGACTTGCCGGGTAGTCAAGTAGTCGACTGCTTCCACCACCGAGTACTCAAGCACACAATAACAAAAAAACTTTTTTACGCAAACCCGCGAGCCATGACCATAACCCAAGAGAGTATGTGGAAGGAGGATGATGACAATGAATAGACTACATGAATTGTCTTTTTCTATTATCAACTATTTTGAAGCGGTTGAGTGAAGATCTAAGTGTGTGAGTACAGATCCGTTATTGTTGTTACTGTTGAAGATAATACCCTTAAGTAATAAAATGATTTTTATTAATATATATGTATGCATTTTTTTGACAGAAAATTTAACATTATGCTTATTAAATACAAAATGAAACCCATCATTGTATTGTTTTTACAATACATGTAAGAAATGTAATTGTTGCAAACATTAGGCTGTCAATTAATAATCACTTGTTGACACAAACAATTTTTTTTAACAGTAACACGTACTACGAATAATTGAGGAACTTGGGCATTGTTTTGTCAAGTAACCGGCTAGGAGAAATCAGTAGCCGTGCAACCCCATTACATGGACTTCCAAAGGCAGAGGAATTGAAGAATATGTGGTAAACAGTGTTAGGGAAAGTTACTTTTAAAAGTAATGCGTTACAATATTGTTACTGTTTTAGTTACTTTTCATGGAAAGAAATGTGTTACATTACTTTTGCGTTGGGCGTTCTCACCTCGGCTGGGCTTCCTTTTTTTTTAATAACAAAAAAAAACAAAGTAACATTTTTGGCAAATGTAAAAGCTCTTTCGCACCAGAAGTGAATAGGACACAGGTGAACAAGGTTCAACACTCCTACTTCAGCAATAAAAAAGAAAAAAAAAAAAAAAAAAAACACAAAGCAAATGTGATGATTATCTAAAGTAATTTTTGCTAATTAGTATGGCCTAATTGGATCATTGAAGGTCAGCAGCAAAGACATTAGTTAATAAAGTGAGATTAAATGCATTAAGTATATTTGTGTAATTTAATATTTAACTATTGCAGGTTTGTGTAATATTCTGAGTTTACATTTCATTGTTTTACTCATTCTGAGGAATACTGAATCTGTTTTTGTGCAAGTGAGATGAATAAATGCATGTCCACATTTAGGGCAGGCTTGGAAACACCAGTCTATTGTAGTACACCCCTAAACAAAATTATGAACATGTAAATGTGCATAATAGGGCCTTTTAAGAAGACTTTGAATACACCAGTCGAGATTGGAGAATTTAGCTTTTGCTTCACACAAAGTGCCCTATCACCATCTTATGGCTGAGTTGCTCTCTCTTTTTCCAGCCTTAGATAAAAAGAGTGAGAGAGAGATGTAAAGGAGAGGGAATGAAGTGCTCACATGAATACAAAAAACCCACAAGTGGGATGGCATGCCTGAGGAAACACCAACAGGCCACCCAGATAGAGTCCAGAGACAAACAGAGCGAGAGACTGCTAACAGAGAAAAAGAAAGAGGAAGAGAGTTGGAGGTAGAGAGAGATTGAAGATACGCCCATAAAAATCCATCTTGTGCAGGCCTGACAGCCACTTTAGCCCTGAAACAGCACATTCGGACTGCGGCTCTCTCGCCAAATCTGCTCCATACATCATCAGTGAGGAAACAGCACATGAGAAATTCTTAACACAATGCGTTTTGTCCAAAAGATTTAACATCTAATTCAGAGCTGACAGCTTGCCCCATCTCCCTCTCTTTCTCTGTCGGCGTACGATTGATCTTTCGCTCCACCCCGCCGGCCTTGGTCCCATCATCCCATCACCAGTGCCGCTCAGAGCCGCCCATCCATCTAAACAGCACTAACCAGGCCCTGATGGACCCAAATATCTATAAATAAAGACACAAAACAGAACACAAGTCCATGTAAAATTATCCACATATGTGGTTAGTATGTAGTATTACAAAACAGGTGTAACTCGTTTACTTGCTTAAGGATGGGTGAACATTCCTCTTGGGAAATTCAGGTTCGAAACTTAAGTTTGTAAGTTGACATTTATTAATTTTTAGACATATTTTTTTGCATTAGTACAGCAACATGAAGAGCAAAAGTTGTGTATGGGGATTGTAAATGAAGCATTATTATTCTTCAGAGAGTGATGAGGAATGCAACCCTGTCAGCCCATAAGCATAAGTAATATTGTCTGGCAAGCTTTATCGCTATTCTTCATCAACAGTACACAAAAGGTGTACAAATTAAATTGTGTAGCCAACATTCACAATGAAAACTTAATTATAACCAATACTAAATTGCTTCCACAATTATTCCTTAATTGACACACCCTCAACTCAAAAAGTCAAGGGTTGATGAGTCGGCGAGTTTCCCCACTAGTAATTATGGCATTGTGGTGCTGCTCATGTGCACTCATCTAATAAATACGATCATTCCGACACTGACTTGTACAACCTTCCACATCAGCCGAATCACTCACATCTTGTGTACAGACTGTCTAATACATATTGCACACTAAACAGTTGCGGTCATAAGGTTGAAAAAACAGATAGAGCTGCATATCATCTGAATATCAATGCAGGAAATGCCATGTCACTTTATGATCGTGCCCAGTGAAGCTAAATATTTGAAGAAAATGAGAGGGCCAAGCGCTGAACCTTGAGGCGCTCCAGAGGGTGAAAGTGCGTTCGACAGTGGTTGCACTTAAAAATATTTGAATGAATATTTCAATCAATAACTGTTCTATTGTTTGTTTGTTTTTTGCATACATGTGGACATCCTTGAATAAACACAATTTCACAAATATGCAGTTTGTGACACACACTAAATCTCTGTTCCATACCTTAGTGAGCTGCCTTGATGTCTACATTCTCAGAAACAACTTAACCACAACTGAAACTCATAAATAACTTATTTGAAGTGCTCAACATTTGCCATACAATTAGTGCTCCTCGTGTGAAGAACAGGAGACTCACAATTGATTTCAGTATATTTTGAAATAAGCAATTTTTTGCTAAGCTAGCAATGCATAGTATACACAAACACCAGGTAAATCTGTGCATTTTAAACTTGTACTTTCCAGTATTATAACATAGTTCAAAATTTGTTCAAATGATAACCCTTTTGTAGGCAGACTCCCACCTACAAAACTATAATTATTTTTAGAGTGTACAGGGAGAGAGACAGTTGAGGTTGGCCTGTAAATCACTCTTTGCTCCTCCTAGTCTAATGAATTGCAATTCCCTGGATTATGGCTTGGCTGAAATCCTGAATAGGTGAAATTATGAGAAGGACATTTGCCTAAGTGTTTGGGACAAAAGACAGAGGTGGATGTTTTAGAAATCAGCCAAGCTGTATTTACACACCAGACAGAGTTACTGAGAACCCCAACCTCAGCCACAGACAGCATGCCCACGGACCATACACACACCGTTCACTGACCATTCAATGACCCTGACACAAACAGAGAACTTGATGTGGACCTTTGCTTATGTGAAGTTCCCACCCTCTTTGTGGCCACAGTGTGCCCTTTGATGTAGCCTTTAGCACAGGTGCAGACTTCACAACGGACAGTCATGGGGCATTACATCACCCAAATGTGTACTCACAGAATGACCGCAAGAGCCGAGGGACACTTTGGATAGCACACACACACACACATACATGTGCACGTTGGGTTTCCATGTTTTAATCATTATGTCTTTCCATAGACATGATTGTTATACTGTACAAACTGTATATTCTATCACCTACATCTACTCCTAAACCTACCCATCACAGAAAACTTTATGCATTTTTAGATTTTCATAAAAACATCACTTAGCATGATTTATAAGCCATTTTTAATATTGGGACCAAAAATTGTTTTCAAATATTACCTTTCATGCAATGTGTAATGTAGCTGTCTGTGAATGTAAACAATCTGCAAAGTTGTGAAGCCGAAAGTGGACGATAAATAAAGTTATTGTCTCTCCAAAGAAAGAATAGACTCTGAATCACTTAAATGAATTGTAGGGAATTTGAATCCCACTTCCATGACGGCTACACGTCACTGAATAACACATTTTCCTACTGACTGCCTATGGTCTTCATTAGCAGCCCTCGAACAACGTCTACTTTGACCCACCCTCAAAAGCTGTAGCTGGTTCAGTTGTGTAGGCTACATGTGGAGAAGATGCTGTTTTCTGCTCTGCAAAACTACATTCTCTTTGTAAACACTTTCAAAGGATGAGGATGTGAAGAGTAAATGGTTAAAACTACCACAGCGATATAACAGCAGAATAACATTTTCACAAGGGCTTCTCAAATCTCAATTATGTTTAAATGGGATTAATAAAACACTTATTAATTTAAAAAAATGGGACCATAATGACATTATTTGGACCAACTTTCTTCTCACAATCACAGCCTTTAAGTATGATTAATCATTGATGTATATTTTTTCTACTGGGTGTTCAAAATAATGTAGTTTTGTGTTTTATATTTTATATTTATATTGAATCATCTGTGGCTCACTATTTACCTAAACTTGTGTCCATTAATGCAGATTGTCTGTCAATCTTACAACTCTGGGTAATAAAGGATGGAGCAAAATTTGTTTTACAAACTTTAATGTTGCATCAGTCATTCACGTTAGTGCTCAGCTAACGTTAGCACTATTATTGATACAGTTAAATGATACAGTTTCCACATGTGCACTGGAATAAATTAGAAATATACACATCGGTTTGCTGAGGAACATACACTTGTTAATGCTGATGGTGAGGCATTACAGTTGCAACAACTGAGAAGTGTATCACTGAGAAATGTCCTGCTCAAGACGTCCTTGCGATGGAGGTTTGGGTTGAATAACTAGTTCTTTCAATATTTTTTTTCACCGGACTCACGGTCGGATTGATATGGTAAAATTGACGGCATTGTTACTGTCTTTACAGTGTGTACAGTCACTGAGCTCCAGAAGCCTCCGGACCAGAACTTAAGTTCTGTTATGGTAATGGGAGTTTTGCTTCCATCAGGCGCTGTAAGTGGCAGACCAATGACAACAGCATGTACCCCCTGGCCAATCAGAGCAGAGCAGGCTCACGCAAAGGAGGGGAAATTGAAGCATCGGACGAGTAGAAAAATGTGGTGATGTGCAATGTATATTATAAGAAAATGAAAGCGTTTTTTTTTTTTTTTACCTTTGATGCATGTAAACATGTTGTAGGAGACCTACAAAGCAAAATTTAGAACCTTTATAATAGCATAATGGTGCACATAAAAAAAACAAAGAACTGTGGATGATTAACTGAAATAACTTTTATTACTAAAAGTAAAATTACTAATTGAAATAAAACTAAAATGGCAATTCATCCTTCATTAAAAGGATGGATTATAAAATCTAAATAAATCACTTTATTACTAAGTACTAAATCACTTTATTCAGTTTATTGCAAATTAACATTTCTCAGTATCAGTATATTGTGCATGCAGTAATCCAAAATGCACACATGGAGCAAAATAAAAGCCACACTTTCTCCAGGATGAGTCGTTGGGAAACAGAAAACAGCAGCACATGGTGGTGATGATAGGCAATCATTACCCTCAGCAAGATCTCCAGCATTTCAATTAAGTTCAGGTTTTCAGGGCTTGTGTGTTGAAACAGAGGCCAGAGAAGAACACTAATGCAAACGGCAGTCATTAAAGGAGCTCTGCGCTCGCTCTTCCCTGCTAATTAACTTAATGACTACTCGCCATGGGCTACAGCCAAAAGAGAAAGCTGCAGAAAGAAATAAAGTTGAGATGGAGGGATGATTTGAAGAGGAGAGAGCGGTGGGGGAAGAGAGAAGATTGAGATGCTTTCTTTGTGTGTGTGTGTGGTCATGCTGTTGTCCTAATCGGCTGCTTGCATTACATATATTCACTTCCGGAGAAGATGACCAGACAAATACAGTGTTGAAAGTATTTCGAACACGCCTAAAGGTCCTGCTGAAAAGACCAGCGTGGACTATCATAAATGTCCATGGCATGATTATGCTGTTCACAATCAAAATGAGTTGGTAAAGATGAATGATAAAGAAAGTCCTGCTGGTTTAGCTAGTCAAGCGCCTGGTGGGCAAACTATCACACCAGCTCCAAACACAACATATGCTGGTGTGAATAAATATATGATGCATACTTCTTCTTAGAGGTGGAACAACATTAAAGACATTAGCTATACTATGACCTTACCATGAGCTAGGCTAGGGTTTCGCAAAATGAGAAATTTTGAGAAAAATGTGATTCAGCTTTTGAAATGGTTCACTGAAATTAAGTGTCAAAAAAGAGGTCATTTGCTTCCCTCATATACAAGTACTACCATTCAAAAGTTTGGGGTCGGAAAGTTTTTTTTTATGTTTCTGAAATAAGTCTCTCTCATTTATTTAATAGAAAATACAGTAAAACAGTAATATTGTGAAAATTTATAACAATTTAAAATAACTGTGTATTTACTATTTAAATATATTTTTAAAATGCAATTTTTTCCTGTGATCAAAGATGAATTTTCAGCATCATTACTCCAGACTTCAGTCACATGATCCTTCAGAAATCATTCTAATATGCTGATTTGCAGCTCAATAAACATTTCTTATAATTATCAATGTTGAAAACAGTTGTGCTGCTTCGTATTTTTTGTGGAAACAGATTTTGTTTTTCGTAATTCTTTAATGAATAGAAGCTCAATAGAACAGCATGCATTTAGAAATATAAATCTTGTGCAAAATCATATGTTTTAATTGACATTTTTGTCAATTTGTCCTTGGTGAAAAAGGGGCTATATGCATAATTCAGAAACTCTTGTTATTAGCGCCACCAGTGGCCATTAAGTGAACTGAAGCCAGTAACGTATTGCTCTTGCTCGCACTTGTGCACATGTAATGTACAAGAGACTGAATGTGATTCAAGGCCTTGATATTCTCATGGTGGAGTTCTTTTTCATTCTTTGCTTAGAAGTAATAATAAGTTATAACAGTGATATACTGTTAGCGAACATCCCGACGCCGTCCACGCTGCTGAGAGCGACGTAGATGAATATGGAAATTAGGGCTGGGCGATATGACCAAAATCTTATATCACGATATGAGAAATTT
Source organism: Anabarilius grahami (assembly GCA_003731715.1). NCBI lineage: Eukaryota > Metazoa > Chordata > Actinopteri > Cypriniformes > Xenocyprididae > Anabarilius > Anabarilius grahami. The sequence continues at coordinate 450,989 of RJVU01008827.1, read as the reverse complement.
TATATCACTATAATGTTATATATCACGATATAGTTATTTTTGCTTTAAATAAGAATTTTATGATATCAACATTTTCCATATCATTGAAAATTCATAATCATCATCAATTTCAATATAATTAAAAAAAATTAATACTAGCCTAAAAAAACTCAAGCTTACTGAAGACAAATAAACTGTGATAAAGAAAGAGCAAAGAAGAAAAACTGCAATAGAACAAAGACAGACAAAATAGACCTACATGAAAAAACTTCAAGCACTAGAAAATGTATAAAGTAATGAAAGGTATAAAAAACAATTCATAGTTTTTACTGTGTAAATTAAATATACATTTATTCTTATTAAAGTTACCAAAATGCATAAAAAGCTTTCCATTTTTATTTGAAAATGGTGTCATGTAAACAGCCTCAGCTTTCTGTGCTCGCACATCAAATGTGTGCGCACACAAAACTTCTCAAACAGCGAGTACCGAATTAAGTTCTTTTGCATCTTTTTACACTTGAATATTTAAATTGGCAAGGCTTAAAAAAGTGCAAATGATAAACTTTCATGACGATGCAGCACTGGCCCTATCGGGAAAGTGACAGTTCCGTCTACTGTCCCAAGCGTTGTTCACGCTGGCCCCAGGCCATCAGGCAGTCCTTATTACCAAGCCCTGCTTAAAGCTTATGCATTTTAGATTTTAGTAAGGGTAAACATTATTAGTAAATGGACATTATTGTCACAGACACGTCAGGCTCCACCGTTCACCAATCACAGCGCACTCCATCACCAGAGTACTAATCACTGCCACCTGCACCTCATCATGATACCAATCAACAGCACTACTTAGAGCACACACACACAGCACTCCACGTCCGGTCTCGTTTGAAGATACTCATGTTTATGCTTACCTCAAGGACTCCCCGCTCTCTACTTACCTGTCTCCAGCGTGTCTCCTTACCTCCGTGTGTTCAGTCTCCAGTGTGTGTGTGTGCACAATCCATCTCCAGCGATCTCCAGCTCCAGCGACTTCACAGATTCCTATATATCAAGATAAGAGGACAGTTACTATCTCTACTCATCTTCATCATCATCCTATTATTCATCACTACACTTCCGTTGACTGCTCAATGCTCTACTGGTGTCAATAAACTAACTTTACCTGTTCACATCCTTGTCTGACTCCTGTGTACCGTAACAATTATTTTAGTAAAAAACATTATTATTTAATGTTAAATTAAGATCTAGATCATCAAGCACCATTGTGTTTCCCCTACTAAAGTAATAGACTATTCAAATAATGGGAAAAAAAAGCAATATTAAAATTGATAAATTTAGCTTAAGATGTTACTATTTGTTGAGATTGTATAATTTAAATTTTACAAACATTTATTTTAAATCATAGTTTCTTACAGTACTGAAGTATTCATTAACATGAATTGATTGGAAAATTTGAAAACTGATATCAGTGTTAAATCAGCTGTGGTGGTTCAAAATATACCTAGCAGGTAACATCTACACAAGTTGATGGCACTACAAATAGTGAGTTAGGGTTACAGGTCAGCAGTGATTGAATATGGTTAACATATTTTGACTTACACCCAGATCACTTAGAGTCACAGGTCAATGACATTTGAACACAGAAATCTTTAAGCTGCGGGTACAGTACAGGACGAGAGCAGCCCTTTAAAATCTCTTTATCCGCACACATGTCCAAAAGAACATGTCAAAACACATTAGTGATAGCCGCACACAGCAGACAGGTGGAGGCTACATCCCTATTTGCTTGCCTAATAGATGCCACATTATTCCAGTCTACCCTTGAGCTGTGGGCAAGATCATGGGCTGACGGAGCACTTTCAGAGAGAGGTCACGCATGCTGTCCTCCTGAGTTATTTACCTGTTTATTTATTTATTAGCATATTTATATGTGTGTGGAGGAACAATAGTCTGAAAATTGAGCCGGTGAATGAGTCAGGAATGGATAAGATCACACTTGGAGCGTTTTCTTAACTTCATCTTTCTGAAGTATACAGCATTGGAATCTCATGAAAACATCCAGGTCAAATCAAGCATCCAGCTCCGATTTAAGTATTATTTTTATCAAATAATAAAAAAAAATACATTTTATAGAGAAAATGAAGCCTATTTTTATTAATTTAATTTTAATATAACAATTTAGTGTTTTATTACTTTATTTAATAGTAGGCTTTTTTTATATATATATTATTTAACTCAGCAGTGAGGTTAAAAGTAAAAAAAAAACATCTCAAGATTTCTATATTCAATATTTTTAATATAAAAACATTTTCACAAAGACAAACATACAAAGTAAAAAGATGATTTATTACATAGATATATACCATACTTGATATATTTTCTTTAGATAAAAGCTTTTTTTTTTTGCTTTTTACAACTTAAATTCACCATGAAACAGTTAAATTAGGTATAATATGAATTTTCACTTAAACGTGGGGTATCCATTTTTTCGAATACACTGTTTGGAAGTTAGTCGGGCAATACCAACAACAAACATCTAACCAATCAGCATTAGGGGGCATATGACGGTCGTGGAGACAGAACGAGCAAGAGGGAGATTTGAAAAAAAAAGAAAAAAACGCAGAAAGAGAAATGAGACATAATACAAAAGAGCTCAAAAGAATATCACCGGAACGAAGGTTTATGACTGGGTAAGTGCTTTAGGACCTGCGTTACTATTAGAAAAGCTTTCCAGCGCTGGAGAGAGCTAAGAGAGAAGGCCTGAAAACAGACGCGGAGGCTGCTTTGATTGATGTGAGTAACACTGGGTTTGAGTGTAGATTGTCTGGAGCTGCTGTGCTGTTGGCGATTAACAACAAACTCTTGTTTGTATTTACTCTTCTGTACTGTACGTTCATTTTTGTGCTTCCTTGGCATTTGTTCATCATCTGCAGTGGTTTATTTTTCATGAAACATTTTGTTGCGCGTCAGCTGTGATAAACAGACATCCACTCGCATTGCGTGTGTAACAGTGGCCAGATAGTGAGAGTTGAGCAGGTAAACAACTGCACACTGATGACCACTAGAGAATGCGGTGTTTAGCGTCATTGTTAGTGCACTTGCCTTGAATGCCAGAAGCGGACGGGACGGGGTTCGAGACCGACTCGGAGCAGGGTGGTGATTGGAGTGTGAGTTTTGGAGGCGGAGCAATGAAGAGAGGGGTGTGTTTGTTTGGGTTGATTTCAAATATCAACAATGTCCAACAGCGTTGTTGAAAATGTAGATACCCCACCTTTGACTAACAAAATGTTTTTAATTTTATTTTAATGTTTAATTTACTTTACTTAGTATAAATGAAGAAAGAAATGTTTTTTCAAGAGACCTTAAAGCTGCAGTCAGCCATTTTCCCTCTTTGTTGCCATCTCTGTTTGAAACTTGCGATTGCAGTCATATGCGGAATAGTTATCTTTACGTGGGTTGTGCATCGGCACGGCTCCTCAGCGCGGATGAATCTAATGTTTGCTGTCAATCACTACACCGGAGTGGATACTGTACTTCAGAATCACAGATTCTACGTCCTGAAAGTATGACTAATATAAGATTTTTCACTGGAAAATATCAGCTGAACAAGTAAGTAACATTTCTGCCACTTTTGTTCTGACCAACTGAGGAAAAAAGCATCAGGCCTACAATAAATCGCGCTGCTAATGATGATTAAATCTAACGATCGCTTAGCTCTGATCATGCCAAACCGTGCAAATTATTATTACTGTTATACATTGTTCTCAAACTATTAATGTTAACAACATCAGCATTGCGTGACTATCCCTGCATCTCAATCAGCTTCCTAGCTCCCTAGCTCGTGAATCAGTATATTATGGCCGATTCCCTGATCAGTGCCCTGACTACTGAACTAGGGAGCTGATTGAGACACACGCTATGTGTATTTAGTGTGTATTAGCATTACCTGTAGATTTCAATTGCTGTAGCCACTCCACAGTCCAAAGTGTTTTGCTTTTTGACAACGGGTGAATCTCCAGTTGTCACTGATGATTGTCAGTGTCAGATTGACGTTTAATTATTTCAGCTGCTGTGAGAACCGCTACAAGCAGCATCCTCACATGATAAAACCAACTTGCCTGGACTCCTTTTTTCTGTTTACGGACATGACGTAATGACGCAAAGACGAACTGCTGCATGCTCGAATTTCCCCCGGAAATCCACCAGGTTGCTCTTATTTTAAAACATTATTACAAGCTTACCGATGTGAATCGGGCTAAGGTAAGGAGATAGTTTTGAACACTGGCTGGTTATGTACTTGCTCAAAAATTTATTTTGGATCATTTTTAAACAAAAAAAGTTACGGACTGCAGCTTTAGTGTTTATTGTGATGTCTTTTTAAAATGTGCACCATCTTTTCTGTTATATACAAAAAAAAAAACAACAACAACAACAATAATTTATTTAACGCTAGTGTTCTGCACATTGACACTGAAAATATTGTCCAGTGAAAATATTATTTAAAAAAAAACATTTATTTTATTTTTTTATTTTCCGTTGATGTTATATTTGCTTTTAGACAAACTGAACACAACCAGTTTAAACTGGAAATCATGATTTTTGACTAGACCTATATAAAAATGCAATAAATTACACAGACATTTCACTTTTTAGTGTGCAAAATCAGATATCAGATTCTGTGAACGGCCCCTTTGTTTAGGGAGGATCTATCTGCTTGATCTACCAATGACAGACAGTTTTTGAGAAACTGTCAACATTTTTGCAATTTCACTTGGTGACAATACTGGTGAAACAGCTATTTTCTTATTTCTTTCCTTTGAAAGTGAAAGTGAAAGTGAAAGTGAAGTGACATGTGGCCAAGTATGGTGACCCATACTCGGAATTTGTGCTCTGCATTTAACCCATCCAAGTGCACACACACAGCAGTGAACACACACACCCCGTGAACACACACCCGGAGCAGTGGGCAGCCATTGCTGCGGCGCCCGGGGAGCAGTTGGGGG
>RJVU01008827.1:423972-439571 GCA_003731715.1 Anabarilius grahami | reverse complement strand
GTTATCATCATATACAGTGCATAATATCATCCAAAGATTCAGAGAATCTGGAACAATCTCTGTGCGTAAGGGTCAAGGCCGGAAAACCATACTGGATGACTGTGATCTTCGGGCCCTTAGACGGCACTGCATCACTTACAGGAATGCTACTGTAATGGAAATCACAACATGGGCTCAGGAATACTTCAGAAAACATTGTCGGTGAACACAATCCACCGTGCCATTCGCCGTGGCCGGCTAAAACTCTATAGGTAAAAAAGAAAGTCATATCTAAACATGATCCAGAAGCGCAGGCGTTTTCTCTGGGCCAAGGCTGTGGAAAACTGTTCTGTGGTCAGACGAATCAAAATTTGAAGTTCTTTTTGGAAAACTGGGACGCAATGTCATCCGGACAAAAGAGGACAAGGATAACCCAAGTTGTTATCAGCGCTCAGTTCAGAAGCCTACATCTCTGATGGTATGGGGTTGCATGAGTGCGTGTGGCATGGGCAGCTTACACATCTGGAAAGGCACCATCAATGCTGAAAGGTATATCCAAGTTCTAGAACAACATATGCTCCCATCCAGATGTCGTCTCTTTCAGGGAAGACCTTGCATTTTCCAACATGACAATGCCAGACCACATATTGCATCAATTACAACATCATGGCTGCGTAGAAGAAGGATCCGGGTACTGAAATGGCCAGCCTGCAGTCCAGATCTTTCACCCATTGAAAACATTTGGCGCATCATATAGAGGAATATGCGACAAAGAAGACCTAAGACAGCTGAGCAACTAGAAGCCTGTATTAGACAAGAATGGGACAACATTCCTAGTCCTAAACTTGAGCAACTTGTCTCCTCAGTCCCCAGATATTTGCAGACTGTTATAAAAAGAAGAGGGGATGCCACACAGTGGTAAACATGGCCTTGTCCCAACTTTTTTGAGATGTGTTGATGCCATGAAATTTAAAATTAACTTATATTTCCTTTAAAATGATACATTTTCTCAGTTTAAACATTTGATATGTCATCTATGTTGTATTCTGAATAAAATATTGAAATTTAAAACCTCCACATCATTGCATTCTGTTTTTATTCACAATTTGTACAGTGTCCCAACTTTTTTGGAATCGGGTTTGTGTATATATATATATATATATATATGTATATATATATGTGTGTATATACACTCACCTAAAGGATTATTAGGAACACCTGTTCAATTTATCATTAATGCAATTATCTAATCAACCAATCACATGGCAGTTGCTTCAATGCATTTATGTGTGTGGTCCTGGTCAAGACAATCTCCTGAACTCCAAACTGAATGTCAGAATGGGAAAGAAAGGGGATTTAAGCAATTTTGAGCCTGGCATTGTTGTTGGTGCCAGACGGGCCGGTCTGAGTATTTCACAATCTGCTCAGTTACTGGGATTTTCACACACAACCATTTCTAGGGTTTACAAAGAATGGTGTGAAAAGAGGAAAACATCCAGTATGCGGCAGTCCTGTGGGCGAAAATGCCTTGTTGATGCTAGAGGTCAGAGGAGAATGGGCCGACTGATTCAAGCTGATAGAAGAGCAACTTTGACTGAAATAACCACTCGTTACAACCGAGGTATGCAGCAAAGCATTTGTGAAGCCACAACACGCACAACCTTGAGGCGGATGGGCTACAAAAGCAGAAGACCCCACCAGGTACCACTCATCTCCACTACAAATAGGAAAAAGAGGCTACAATTTGCACGAGCTCACCAAAATTGGACAGTTGAAGACTGGAAAAATGTTGCCTGGTCTGATGAGTCTCGATTTCTGTTGAGACATTCAGATGGTAGAGTCAGAATTTGGCGTAAACAGAATGAGAACATGGATCCATCATGCCTTGTTACCACTGTGCAGGCTGGTGGTGGTGGTGTAATGGTGTGGGGGATGTTTTCTTGGCACACTTTAGGCCCCTTAGTGCCAATTGGGCATCGTTTAAATGCCACGGCCTACCTAAGCATTGTTTCTGACCATGTCCATCCCTTTATGACCACCATGTACCCATCCTCTGATGGCTACTTCCAGCAGGATAATGCACCATGTCACAAAGCTCGAATCATTTCAAATTGGTTTCTTGAACATGACAATGAGTTCACAGTACTAAAATGGCCCCCACAGTCACCAGATCTCAACCCAATAGAGCATCTTTGGGATGTGGTGGAACGGGAGCTTCGTGCCCTGGATGTGCATCCCACAAATCTCCATCAACTGCAAGATGCTATCCTATCAATATGGGCCAACATTTCTAAAGAATGCTTTCAGCACCTTGTTGAATCAATGCCATGTAGAATTAAGGCAGTTCTGAAGGCGAAAGGGGGTCAAACACAGTATTAGTATGGTGTTCCTAATAATCCTTTAGGTGAGTGTAGATGTGAATGTTTCAATGGCAAGGAGCCCAAACCTAAACAATCATGTTGCAAGAAACCCCCTTTCTAAGATATAAAGGCAACTATATATTTTCATGTAAAGACACTCTTAGGAAAACAAAAATATTCATTGTGATATTATAATAAAAACATGTTGATTCTAAAACTGAAAGAACACTTTTCACAAAACGAATTGCTGTTGGGTAATTATTGGTTTTTATAAATGTATAATTTCATAATATAGTAAATGTAAAATATATTTAAAAATCTTTTTTTATCATATTTAATTAATATTTTTACATTTATTTAACATATAAATACATAGGTTAACACTGACTGCCCTATTTTGTAATATTTCTGAAATTTTCTCAGGACCCCATTGTCCCTGGACCCCATTTTGAAAACCCACGTGCACATGTGCAAATGTTGACAAAATAGAATTTAAATAGATGTACACATTTAAAATGTATTGGTGGTGTCAGAAAAATTGGTATTTTGATACATATCGATACCGAAATATCTGAAACAAAACTATTTTTCTGCAGTATTGATGCACCAATACCAGCAATGCTTTCTCGCCCTCTCTTCTCGCTGATAGCAAATTGATTGACAAAAAACTCTTCTCACTCACTTGTTTTATTTGCTTCAGTTGAAAAGTGTTAGGCTGCTTTTAACTTCACTTTTAGATATACACTCGCAAACTTCCCTAAGCACTTCCCCTCAGAGGAATCCCCACCGCCATTTGAAGTGCGCTCAACTTCAACTTTTTCATGACTTATTGCGCTTAAATGGCACTTAAAGAAAGTTACGTCAAAATGTCCGTCTTGGGGAGTATTCAGGTAAACAGTCAATTTTGTCTTAATGGAGCGTAAACAGTTGAGAAAGAAAATGCATATGTATCAGTATATTGGATCTGTGCATACGGTCTTGAAGTGACAGCAGCCTAACATTTCTGCTGCTGCCTGTGTCACTAATGTTAATCAAAGAACAAAAGACAAAGTAAAAATCACACAGTGCTCTTGACTGAATAACTTTTGTAGCTTTACCCTTATGGAACAAAATATATGTGAATATACTGCAAAATATAATGCGATATATTACATAATACATTTCCATACAGTATATGGGAAAATAGTCTAGTATATTTTTCAATACACTGCAATATTTTATTTTTCAGTATATTTTTCAATATACAGTACTTCAATATATGCATTGGTATATTTAGAATGACAAAAATAGCATTACATGTAATATTCATAATTGTTATATATTCATAATGTTTTATCCTTTATTGTGAATGTCCTTTGTTTTATCCCAAATAAATGTGAATGTATGTACACACATATATACAGACTTTCAGGGAATGAGTTATAGCAGATTTCTAGTTTGACCAGAAAGACTTCTGTTTGCTTGGTATGTATTCCATAACGTATTAACATGGCAGTCAGCGACAATGATTCATGTTTAGTTGTATAGATAAGTTTTTTGACGTAGGCCCCGTCCTTAGTCCGAATCCTGGGGGATGCAGATTCAGCTGATCCTGCCTGAAGACGAAGGCAGGGCGGAGCCTACCCCCTATGGATGGACGAGGCCAACCTGGTGGTGGTGGGGAGGATGGAGGGGAACGTCAGGGTCATCAACTGCGAACGTGAAACAGCGAGTTCAGTGCTTATATACTCCAGGTGTAAAGCAGTGATTGGCCAGACCTATTAGTATGAATGAATGATGTGTCATTAGTAGGCTTGGGTATCGAGTATCGAGTATCGATTGGAACCGGGACTAGCTTTTCGATTTTCCCGGAATCGTTCAAAAGTTTAAATTTCGATTCCTAGTTTCGATTCCTAGTTTCGATTCACAGTTCGCCGACTGGAAGAAGAAACCGCTGAACACCAACGAAGAAGCGTCCATCGGAAGTGTTGGCATAACCGAGCGAGTCGAACATGGATAGCGTGCGTCGGCGGTCCAAAGTGTGGCTTCACTTTTTTTAAACAGAACGAAATCTCGCCAAAATGCAACATTTGCGGCAAGATTGTTTCGTGCATAGGAGGGTGCACGTCGAACATGATAAAGCACCTCCGAGTTCATGACTTCGGTAAAGTTGGTTTTATATTCGCACATTCGGGCATCCGTATTCAATAGCTTTGTTAATCACACTACATTGGACATACAGTGGGCATTCACAAGTAAATATGCCATTAAAACAATACTTGCCTATTTTGATCGACTGTGAAAAATGTTGTAAGTTGACAATCGTTGGTTGTCAATATCATGTCGCTGCTTAAAATTCGCAAACATTAATTTATTGCACATTTATTGGAAAGTCTGAATTTATCAGAAGTCCGAATGTGCGAATATAAAACCAACTTTACTGAAGTGAGTTCATGGAGTAGAAATAAATGTGTGCACGGCAGGAGATACTATCTGTCCAGAACGCTCACGCATCCTGCCTGAGAAGGCAGATATGATCATTTTCCTAAACAAGAACTGTTTCTGATTTTATACTGTACCTGCTGCTAATCTGGACTGGGTTTTACAAGTTGTTTCTTATTGTTTATTTGCTATTCTGCACCAGGTTAGCCCATCAGTGGGAGCACGGTAACATGTTCAAGTACCTGCAGCATCATACACTCATGTGTAAATGTGTTTTCAAAAATAAAGCTGTCTTGAGGAAAGTGTACCCCTGTGAAAATATGTTCATAATTTATAATATTTATATTCAAGTTCATAGATTTGATATTTAAATTGTAGTTGAAAACAGCCCTGTGAGAAATTCATAGTAAAGTTCATAAAAAGTAAAAATTTCATAGAATTAAAATTGATGGAGAAGGTCAGACTATTTCCTTCCAGAAAGACCGTTGGTTAGCTAGCTCATTTAAAATATCCTAAACTTTTTTTGACCCTGCCTCTTAAAAGAATCGGAATCGAGAATCGTTAGGAACCGGAATCGAAACAAGGAATCGGAATTGGAATCGGAATCGTTCAAATTCAAACGATACCCAACCCTAGTCATTAGAGTCTTCCTGGTAGAACTTACGCTAAAGCTCTCATTTCCCAGCATGCTTTTGCTTCTGACTGATAAAGAAGAGTCAATTTTAAAATGAAGTGTTATTTCATGTGTTTTGCTCAATATTAATATAGAAGGAGATCTGTTAGTGTTTAATCTTCTATTATTTTGGAATTTAAAAGGTTTTCTGGTATGTGTGAGTTTTTGGGGTTACCATTGTGCTGAAGAGTAGAGCCTGTGGTTAGGTTGATGATTGGCCAAAGACCATTAAGACTATACACTACTTATTTAATAAGTAATGGCTGTACATTATTCAGCACAGTGATAGTCTCTTTGCTAAATACTGTAGTACATGCAGGTGTGTTTGTGTTATTGTTAACTGACTTGAAAATATAAAACATTTAGTTATTATTAAATAATTGTAAAATATAAGGATTGATTGATGCATTATTTGTCATTTCTATTTGTTGCATAGAAATGAAATTGTGTTTCACACGTCAACAGCTTACAGTTCAGTGCATTATTAAAAAATAAAAAGATATTTCAGTAAAAATGATTTAGAAATACTAAAACATAAATACTCTAGTAAAATTATTTGAAATACTCTAAGTGTATAAAAAAAAACAACAACAATAAATTCACAAACTCTGATTTAGCAGCCTGACTGCTGTACGTATGTACAGTATATACTACGTGTACAATATACTACGTATATTGCGTTACGTTTCTATATGTGTGTGTTTAGGCTGCATGAGTAAATAAATATGCAATATATTTATACCCATATCTCATCACATGTACATCTATATGTTATGAAGTGTTACTGAATATAAAATTACATGCATTATGATATATTAGTAAATATATTGTCACACTGGTGTGTGGCAGAAGAAGATGATGAATAAGTTCCAACATGAAGTTTAATAACAATAATCCACACAAGTAGCATCCAAACGGGTAGAGAAACACACATTGGCGTAATCATGACCAGACACCAACTGACTGTGAAGGAGAAACTTAAAATAGTAGACAGAACAAGGCTAAACAAGGTAATTAATCAAACACAGCTGAAAAGAACAAACTCATAATGACGTTGCCATAGAAACAAAGGAGGAGCGGGAAAATGAACAAAGGAAGACAGAAAACTAGTGAATACAAACTACAAGTCCAAGAAAGCTAAACAAACCGAACATAACTGTGAGACACATATTTTTCAATATATGAAAGTGGCAATTTCTTATGTATTATTCAATATATTGTAATATTGAATTTTATTTTGTATTTTTTTTCTTGTCTCCTTTTTTTGTAAATTTAATTCAAAGTTTCAAATAAAGCCTCCATGTGCTGTGTGTAAGCTATTGCAACAAAATGACCCAAATTATCCAAAGATTACAAGATAATAATAAAAATATTTACTGTAAATGGCTGTATATATGGGGTTTTCCCCATAGTATCGAAAATGGTATCGCATATCGATATTTTTCAAGGTATTGTATCGAAATGAGAAATTACAATATCGTGACAATGCTAAAATGTATTATTATCTTGTGAATGAGATTTTCCTTCCCCTAACATAATCTGCAACAACTAGCAAGTACCAAATAATGCTTTGACACGGGACAGAAAGCAGTGCTCAAAACAGTGCTCATTCAAGGCATTTCATGTGGTCTTTAACCTAGTTCCAGATTTTTTTTTAAAGAAAAGTCCAACAGTACAATTTAGTAACAAGATGTAGGGAGACATTGTATGTTTACACAGCAGAATATGGTTGTCACTCCTGTTTTCATATGTTATATAGTTATGTAATGTTCAAATACCATTTGCCATCTCTGTTCCTCCAAAATAAAGCACATGGTAACCTACAATTGTTACGTTAAAGAGCTATTTTTACCTGATCTTACCCTTATATTTAGTTTTGTTGGTGTAACCTAATTTATTTAGGTTGATCTAGTAATGTTAAATAACAACTAAAATAAAAAACTTTGACTACGTTATAAACCATATAAAGAGCTTGTGACTACAATCCTTACTGCTTTTCATGTAGTGCATTATTTGCTTTCAATTTAAATTGAACATATAAATATAAATAAGCTTTTGAAAAATGTAATATACTGTAGTTTTGTTTAAAAAATATTTTCCATTAGGCCCGTTATTTATATTATTAACTTTATAAATTAATTTCATTCACTTCTTAAACATACATTAGATTTATTTCAGCAGGTTTCCTTTTCTTCCTTTTTTTCTTTTGAGATTCATGTGCAGAACCCATACAGCTTTAATCCCACTATTATTCTCACTGGACTCTAAAGCAAGCACTGATATATGTGTGTAACATGTGCCTTCTCTGATAATCACTCTGGCTCCTCCCTTCCCCTTAACCTGCTGTTCTCTGGTGGAGGAGTTTAACACAGGCATAGACTTTAATGGCTTCTGAATGGAGTGTTTTCATGGAGTGTTAGGCAAAGACCCTCCCCTGGATCCCAGCGCTCAGTGGCAAGGAACAGAAGCTGATTTAATCGGACAGTCTCTCCCCTGGTACTGTCCCGCTGGAGGAGAAAGAGAGACAGGGAGAGAATGGAGCGGTACTGAAGCTTACCGGCTGGACGTACGGGCCAGTGGAGACAGACATATGTTGAGAGTCAGTGCCTGCTAAACTGAGAAAGAGAGAGAGAGAGAGAGAGAATCAAAGTCAAAACAGTTGACTTAATGGTGAAGTTTGTGATTACTGTGCCTCTAGTTTCACTAAATGGAATTGAGCAGAATTTAAAAAGACTGTTCCTTGTGAAAACATTTTACACTTTAGCACTTTTAAAAAGAGTACTCTTTATGGAAATAATACACTTTAAAAGAATATACTTACACTTAAATTGCATTTTAATTGCAATTAAATAAAAATGTATCATAGTTTAAATCTATATTAAATATTATTAGTTGAACAGTGCTTTTTCTGATCCACTTAAATAGAACTTCTTTATATGTAAATTATTACTTTCTGTAATTTCATGATTATTTCTATTATCTTTGAAATATGGTTAAAGTGTACTGTTGAATGTACTGACAAGCATTTATGGCTAAATATACTTAACGTAATGTACTGCATGTATTTAAAGCTGCAGTCTGTAACTTTTTTGGTTAAAAATTATCCAAAATAAATTTTTGAGCAAGTACATAACCAGCCAGTGTTCAGCTAAGGATCTCCTTACCTTAGCCCAATTCACAACGGTAAGCTTGTAATAATGTTTTATAATAAATCAATACTGATGGATTTCCGTGGAAAATTCGAGCATGCAGCAGTTCGTCTTTGCGTCATTACGTCACATATAAACAGAAAAGAAGGAGTCCCAGCTAGACTATGCATATAGGATGCTGCTGGTAGCGGATCATTTATAGCCTTTTCTCACAGCAGCTGAAATAATTAAACTTATCATGTTGATGGCGGATTGTAATCCAGAATGGTCCAAATGACAATCATCAGTGACAACTGGAGATTTACCCGTAGTCAAAAGTAAAAAACTTCGGACTGCGGAGTGGCTACAGAAACTGAAATCTACAGGTAACGCTAATACACACTATTTACACAGTCACGCAATACTGGTGTTGTTAACATTAACAATTTGAGAACAAAAGTTGGTCTGAACAAAAGTGGCAGACATGTTACTTTCTAGTTCAAATGACATTTTCTGGTGAAAATTCCTGCTTTGGTCATACTTCAAGACTACAATCTGTGATTCTGCAGTACAGTTACCACACCGGTATGATGACTGACAGCAAACATTAGATTCATCCGCGCTGAGGAGCCATGCCGATGCACAACGCACGTAAAGATNAGTTCGTCTTTGCGTCATTACGTCACATATAAACAGAAAAGAAGGAGTCCCAGCTAGACTATGCATATAGGATGCTGCTGGTAGCGGATCATTTATAGCCTTTTCTCACAGCAGCTGAAATAATTAAACTTATCATGTTGATGGCGGATTGTAATCCAGAATGGTCCAAATGACAATCATCAGTGACAACTGGAGATTTACCCGTAGTCAAAAGTAAAAAACTTCGGACAGCGGAGTGGCTACAGAAACTGAAATCTACAGGTAACGCTAATACACACTATTTACACAGTCACGCAATACTGGTGTTGTTAACATTAACAATTTGATAGATCAAACAGAGATGGCGACAAAGAGGCAAAACTTCAGGACTTCAGCTTTAAATATATTTGCAATTACACATTACAATAAGGTTCATTGGTTAAACATTAGTTAATGTATGAACTAACATGAACTAACCACGAGCAATACATTTGTTACTGTATTTAAAAACAGTTGTTCATTGTTTGTTCATGTTAGTTCACAGTGCATTAACTAATGTTAACAAGATTTTAATAATTTATTAGTAAATGTTGAAATTAACATGAACAAATATTTATAAATGCTGTATAAGTGCAGTATTAGTTCATGTTAACTAATGCAGTTAACTAATGTTAACTAATGAACCTTATTGTAAAGTTTGTTATGTTTCAGTTTAGTACATTTAAATATTAACTTTATGTAATGAAATTGAAAGTGTACTCGCTTTAAAGGGTTAGTTCACCCAAAAATGAAAATTCTGTCATTTATTACTCACCCTCATGTCTTTCCACACCCGTAAGACCTTCGTTAATCTTCGGAATGCAAATTAAGATATTTTTGTTGAAATCCGATGGTTCCGTGAGGCCTTAATAGGGAGCAATGACATTTCCTCTCTCAAGATCCATAAAGGTACTAAAAACATATTTAAATCAGTTCGTGAGTACAGTGGTTCAATATTAATATTATAAAGCGACGAGAATATTTTTGGTGCGCCAAAAAACAAAACAAAATAATGACTTATAAAGTGATGGCCGATTTCAAAACACTGCTTCAGGAAGCTTCAAATCATTATGAATCAGCGTGTCGAATCAGCGATTCGGATTTCAGCAGTTTGGCGGTTTGACACGCAATCCAAATCAAGATTCGACACAGAAGAATCATAACGCTCCGAAGCTTCCTGAAGCAGTGTTTTGAAATAGGCCATCACTAAATAAGTCGTTATTTAATTTTATTTTTGGCTCACCAAAAATATTCTCGTCGCTTTATAATATTAATATTGAACCACTGTACTCACATGAATTGATTTAAATATGTTTTTTAGTACATTAATGGATCTTGAGAGAGGAAACGTCATTGCTCCCTATATATGCAGGCCTCACTGAGCCATCGGATTTCAACAAAAATATCTTAATTTCTGTTCCGAAGATTAACGAAGGTCTTACGGGTGTGGATCGGCATGAGGGTAAGTAATAAATGACATTATTTTCATTTTTGGGTGAACTAACCCTTTAAGTGCACTTAAGTGGCCTATTATATATATTTTATTATCTACATTGTAGTACAGTTTATTCTACTTTTAAGATTGAAAATGTACTTTTAAGTACAGTACAAGTGCACATTCATTACAGTTAAGTGCAATTCTTTTTCACAAGGGGTGTCAGACATTATTTTTGCTAAAGCATGTTATACACTTCATCTTTAAAGAACAAACCCAAGAACGTTTTGGTTTATTTGAGCAGATCTTCAAACATAAGGCAAAGTACAGTATTAACAGTAAGCAAAGTATTTTGTCGTAATGTGGTTCATTTTAACTAAACATACAGCTTATATCAACTTGTGCTTTAGTGAATTAAGTCTGGGAAATTCAATGCCATCAATGCATGTGAGACTAATGTGTTGTGAAACCCACAAATATGACTATAAGTAATAAATTCCTTATCGAAGTGTCTATTTACACCAAGTGCATATAGCGTCTCTTGTTGGCAAATGCTATTTACACTAGCTCCGCCCACTTATGTCTGGTTGGGCCAGTCAAGTTTTAAAAAAGACACACAGAATTCAGCATCTTCAGTGGTGCAGCAGTAGCGAGTAAGTCATGCAGACCTGGCTTTTAACGGGATCAACGCCACTTCGAATTCGCCTTTTGCCGAGATCGCATTTATTTTCAATAAAAATGAGAATAATGTTCTAAAATTGGAAATAAGCTGCAAACGAGTGTTTAATAATAATAAAAGTGTTTAGGGTTAGGGGAAGGTGTGGGGAGGGTTTTTATTCTCCCAGTAAGGCAGCATCCATTTAATAATTTTAATAAATATAATCATTTACACTCTGATATTATTGTATCCTGTTAATGTACAAAAATACTGAGGTGCAAATAGTATCTGCCAATATAAATTAACCTCCTACGACCTGGCATCCACATACATGGACATCACATTTTTGGATGTGTGCACCATAATACTTAATTCTGTGTAACTGGAACCTGTTGTACACAAACGTAGACACTTGCACTGCCATCTAGTGGTGTCAGAAGAGAAAAACACTTTACACAGAAATTTCAAGATGGTGGAGAAAACATCTGAAAAGTCAGGAAGCCACACCAGACCAAAACGTCCACAAGGTAAAAAATCTAATAAAATGTAATTGTTGATTCTTGTTAAGTTATGCATAATAGTGTTGTATGAATAATATGGCATGCGAATTTGACAATTTTTTTTAACAGTAAAGATTTACTATGCCGCTAAACTTGAGGTCCACAAATGTGGACAATGGGACTTAGCTTAGTTGAAAATGTAAAAATATTATCAAAAAATGTAACTGAAAATGTAGTTTGGGAAGAATTTGTTAGAAAACATCAGTTTACAATAGTTTACAACAACATAAATTTACATTGCATGTGTGATAAATAACTTTACATTGATTTTTATTTTATTTTTCTCATGGTATCATTCATCACTTGAATTAGTACTGGAGTCAATTGCTGGGGACAACTCAGAGGTAGAGGACTTTGAGGCTCAGAGGTCTGACATTGATGACCCCGTAGAGGATGTTGATTACCATCCTCCACAACAGGACCCAAGCAGCAGTGAGGAGGAGCGTAGTAGGGATGAAGACCCCACTCCACAGTCCACTGAGGCCAGCCAGGGACATAAACGTCTCGGTGGTGGAACTTATAAGTTATTGTTTAGACCGTAGCATTGCCATAGCAGCAGTCCCAGATGTCGGACTCATCAGGTTGAGTCTATTGGCTCAAATGATGACCCTGAAGAGCCAACACCAGGACCAAGCTTTCAAGGACAACCAAAGCAAGGACGAGCAGTGCGATGGAGGGCTGCTCAGTTGACCCCAAACCTAGCAGGATGGAAATGGCTGGACCACACTGGACAATGTAAACCAGTATATTGATAAAGATTTAATAAAACTGATTGCATACTGCTCCAATGCTACAGCACTAGCTAGGAGCGGGTACCCACTCAGCACATCAGTTGACGAGATGTATCATTTCTTTGGTGCCTCAATTTTGATGTCCTGTGTCTTGTACCCACAAATCAGGATATACTGGTCCACCGCGTTAAGATTCCCAGCTATCACAGAAAGACACACACACGATAGATTTTACAAATTGAGGCAATCAATAATGGTGGTCACTGATGATGACATTCCAGAAGACCTGAGGGAATGTGACAAAAAAGGCCATTTCTTGACCGCATTCTGAAAGGCTGCAGGACTCAGGCAAGACTCGAGAGCGTTTCTATTGATGAGCAAACGATACCAAATGATACCATTTTGTACCATTTACAGGAGCCTGTCCTTGTCGACAATATCTGCCAATGAAGCCCAATCCAGTTGGCATGAAAAACTTTGTTTGTGCTTGACTTTGAATTATAAATGCAACACTAACAATGAAAAATGTCCAGGCACAGTGCTCAGGCTGTAAATAAAAGAGATTTGCACTTTGTTACACAATGGTGTCTTGATTTTTTTCCGTGTATACAGACCGAGTGTCCACATATATGGACATAATTTTTTTCAAAAAGAGCTTAATGTTCAAAGATAATATCTGGTTATTATATTTACTGGTTCCTCCTAACCCCAAATAGCTAGAAGAAATCTAAAATGCAAGCCAAACCAAAGCTCAGGTCTTAGGAGGGTATAGATAGCATCTAATTACTATTTACTTTTATTGCAAAGAACTGATACTTTTACATGCTGTAAATAGAATCTATTGCTATTTTCACCTAGTGTAAACAGCATATTGCTAAGAAAATGCTTCTATTGTAACTTAGAGCAAAGAATATGTTGCTATTTTCACAGTGTAAATAGCATCTAGCACCAAGAAAAAATGCTATTTTCACTTAGTGTAAATAGCATCTATCGCTATTAGCACTTAGTGTAAATAGCATCTATGACCATACTTACAATGGATGTAAACAGCAAATAAATCTTCATTATGCTTGTGAACATGATGCCTTTCCACAACACAACCAACACAACACAACACACTCATGAGAACAACTGGAAGAGGATGTTAGCATGGTTGACAATAAAGGTTTCCAGAAACCTTTATTACAATTACCTTACAATAAACCAAAAACTTAATAGAAACAGGCATGCACAGAATATACAACAACCAACATAATAATGACAAGAACGGACAAAGATCAGCTGAAACTGAGAGCTACTTACACACAGACTAAGTAAAGGGAGAAAACAAGGTACAGGTGCAGTGAATAATTTAACCAGTGAACAACCATAGAAACCAATGAACAAGGACAAAGGAAACATGAACTAACAGGTAAACTAAGAAGTACAAACTAAACAGAAACCTCACATGACACATTTGTAGGTCACCTGAAAATACTACTTGAGCACCGGTACCAGTACTTATGATGTTCCTATGACATCATTTAAATTCAGAGTTTCTTTATTTCAGTAACTTATAGTTGTAATATGGGTATATAGGTAATAAGGTGCACAGTTGTGATGTACTGTAAAAGTAGTCGAAGAAGAGTACAAAACAACACGCTGTTCCAAGAACAATTAACAAAGCAGCATATCATTCTCGATTACTTTGGTTTTGGTTCTTGTTCTAAATTTTGTATGCTACTTTTCTTCTTCTGTCCTTCCGAGCGAGTGTCCTGTAAATGAGACGACTCAATGCTGCTCTCTGATGCCTGATAAAAAAGCAATTGTACTGTGCATGTGTCGAGTATACTTTGAAAGTTGTGCGGACACTGTGGACAAGAAATTAAGTATACCCGGGCCTTAAGACTTTGCTCATCCTCAGAACACACAACCATAATTTTAAAGAAAAACTAGAAAAAGACATAGTAAAAGTAATCCAAATGAATCAAGTAGTTTAACAGACGCTTTATATGATTAACAGATTTAATCGAGATTGTTTTCACATATAAACATTGGTCAATGCACATACGTAGAGCACATAAAATATGATAAACTGAAGCTCAACCGTGCTTTCTTGACATGAGAATCAGCAAGGTCACTTTGAACAAAAGTGATGAGAAAATTTTAAAAATATCTTTATTTGAAGACGAATAATTTTATAGGTTTGGAACTACATTCTGATTGATTGAAATAATAAATGTAAGTGTTTGATATAAAATACAAGACAGATACATTTAATAAGGTAATTATAAAAATGCGCTCGCCTCCACGGGACCCCACCGAAGAACATGTTTAGAAATTTGCCTCTTTGCACGCTGCAGCTCATGGGCACTTGTCATGCCAAGACTTTGCTGTCGCTCTCCCCTATAGAGTGCTTCAAAATATGGTGACAAAATGAGCAATGAAATAAACCTCCTTTAATTGCTGCAAAAAACTGATAAGCGTAAACTACATCCAAACCCAGGAGAACAAGAATGCAGGATTGGCAGAGTTGTGGTCTGAGGAGTTTGTGGTTTTGGTCTCATTTCAGATGCAATGTTAATTTTCAAGCAAAGATCCCATTCAGAGCGCTGAATGATTTTCAGCTTGGAGAGATTGTGATAGTAAGAGACATTATAATCTGTGAAGTATTTTCTGGTTTAGGATACTCACCAAGGACTCATTATTGTACAGGCTCATAAATCATTGTCTATAGATAGCATGCAAATATTTCTTCTGCTGGCACTCATACTCTCTTCTGAGGCCCAGTTTGAGTTCACACGAGGTGAAGTATTCTGTTTTAAACCAGTAACATTGTTTGCCATCTATTAAAATTAATTGTTGCTTGAACAATGCTGAATGTGTGCCCAGCCAATAAATTTCTGCGCCTAGTTTTACTTCTACATTTCCATTTCCATTTTTTTTTTTTTTTTTTTTTTTTACTTTTGTTATTTTTTTTTTTTTTTAAAATTTTTT
>RJVU01008827.1:394378-421877 GCA_003731715.1 Anabarilius grahami | reverse complement strand
CAAATTGAGATAATTAAGTATTTTGCTACCGTCAACCATGTTTTCGGCATTGTACAAGAAGGGTGTTTTTTTTTTTATCATTATTTTAGATATTTGTCACGGTTCAGTTCCTCACAGACAGACTTATTATGATGCTGTTTTTGATACTGTTTTTCTGTTTCTGTGTGCACATTTCTGGTTAAGTTCTTGTTTCTTTTGTTTGTGTTCGTTTCTATGATCTCTCAGTCAGCTCACCTGTGTCTTGTTAATTTCTTAATTTACCTGTGTATTTAATGCTGCCTTCACATGCTATCGAAATTATTGTAAATACGAGTCTCCTAGTTAGAAATTGGACACACCCTCTCAAGTCGTATTTATCACTGGGAAGCTCAGGGACAATATTGATACCCAAGTTCCCGAGCTGGGCGGGCCATAAACTTTAAACATCGCGGAGGTGAGAATGATCGCTGCTGTGACTGCTATTCTTTATGTGTTTTTCCACAACAGCTACATCGCCTCACCTTGTCATTAAAGAAGTACATATTTACATATATAAATAATCATTTGAAGTGTATTGTATGTTTTATACACAGCGAAAATAGCCTGTATTTGATCGAAATTCCAGAATTGTCAGCAAGCTGACTATTTAGATAGTGTGGTGAATCTTTATATGGTTGTCAATGAATAGGATGCTAAATATCATGTTGGCTTTAATAATATTTTACCAATAAATAGGCAAGAATAAACTTGGTTTCCTCCATGTCCGACAAAGCACTTGAGTGTGACAAACTCGTAATCATGACTTCAGAAGTGGGAAGTAGGAAATTTCCGATAACACGTGAAGGCAGCATAAGCCCATGGCTCTTTCTGTTAGTTGTTGGATCTTGTCAGAGTTGAAGGTTGGTTTTTGTTGCTTCATCCTGTGTCTCCTAGAGCCAGAGTGTTTTGTTTTATTCTGTTTATTGAAGACTGACTGCTGTATAGAGATCCTCTACCTACCTTTTTTGAGAACCAACCCATGACAGTATTATTGTTAATAAATGTCTTTTATCATATAGTTGCTGGCATTTTATGAAAATACTGTACTAGGCTTCATTACAAACACTCTTAACATAATACTTTTTCTTAACAATTAAGAGTTTCAGCAAAGCAAAAATATTGTACATCTAGATATTCCTCACATGATTTTGTTCTTTCCCCCCCATTCACTGCGGGTGAGGAAATGAACTCCTGGCACTGAGAAACTCTTCAGAAGTGTTTCATGGTACAGAATGACCTAACGCCTCTGTGTGTGTATGTGTGTGTGTTTAAGACTGTGACTCATAGCAGGTGCTGTGCTGGGAATCATCCAAAAGACCCTACATTTTCCACCATGCTGGATTCTCTGAAAAGTCCCGCATAAAGCAGAACCTCTTAAGAACCTCTTAAGTAAATGTGACCTGCCCTGTCTTTTCCTCACATGCTGTCATTTTTTCTGTTTTCCTTTCATGTTGGTTCTGGTCCTCTTCTAGATCTACTACTGATAAAATAAAACATTAAAATAAAATGGTAAATCAATAGACACACTTTACTTTACAGTCCTGTTCTGCATGTACATACAGTAATAACAATGACTGGGTAGTAACCAGGTACTAACCCTGAACCTACTCCTAAACTTAACTTTAACCCATGTTGTTACCTTATATACCGTCTTTGGTGGGTACACTGTAGCATATACTGTAAAATAAAGTGCAACCATTTCATTTCTATTGAGCATTTACACCTAGATAACATTTTTCTGAACTGTACAGTACCTAAAAAAAGCATTAGCGTACAGGGCTCATTGCTTTTAAGCAGACATTGAATAGCATCATCAGCTCTATTTCCCCTAAGACCTTAATTTATTTTCCAATTGAAGATCTTTTTTTGTTAAACGTTCTTAAAAAGTGGAGCATTATTTCACAATATAAAAATAAATAATAAAGTATTGTAATTTTGTTCAGAGCTTTTGTCTTTGCCATTAACAGCTTTTGTAGTAGTTAAATCAAGATAAAAAAGTAGCTGGTTTGAACCTTCAACTGCCTATTTTCTGCCGAACATCTAAAGAAGAGAAGGAATCATTTGGGTCTGTTTTATGATGGCGGCAGGGCTAGCTAAGACTCACGGCTCTGACATGATTTAGTGGCGAATCTGCTCTCCCAGAGGCCAGTCAATACATCTGAATTATTTAAATCTTCGCCTGAGTTAATTAGATATTTAATTGACTATCTGCAGACGGATGATGGCATCCATTGCATGCATAAATTCATGCAAATGGGACAGTGTTCTGGCTGAGCAGGGGTGGATTTAGCAAAGCAGTTCACAGGTCACAGGCCAATATAAGGCTACTGGGGTCACGACTGCCCTTGCAGACACACTCTTTGAAATCTGAGAGATTCCGGCCTGAGAGAGATCTGCTTAACTGCTGTAGTATGATGATATATGTGCCTTGCCTTGAATTTTGTCAGTTTTGCCAAGCTAGTCCAAGTCAAGATTTCATGTTTGATTTCACCAGTTGAAAACTCCTGTAGTGTGTAAGCATCAGGGTCAGAAATTCACTTTTGCATTAAATTTGCGCCCATGGAAGTGATTTCCTGGGGCTTTTTTTTACCTTTTGTAAGGGCAATTTTTATAATCACCTTATTTAATTATCTGTTTGTTTGTTTGTTTGTTTTTTGTCTTTTTTTAGACATTTAAATGTAACCAATTAATTTATTCAATCAGAATACTTCAGCCTATTACCAATGAAATTTTATCAACATCAACAAAAGTCTTCATGTTGCAAATTTGCATCAGTAGCTGCATCTGACATGGCATTCATGTTTATTTACACAGTCTGTTTAATGCTGCTCAAAGGTGGCATACATGTATTTGCACAAGAATTGCATAATGTTATAAGATAATTTTCAATAGCCTATGTGTATCAATTATACAATTAAAGAATGGGAACTAATAGGGTAGGGCGGCAATATTATGACAAAAATAATTATTGTTGATTATTGCCCTTGATATTGTAATGTTTATTATTGTTAATTAACACAATACATTACAAACATTGGTCACACTTTATATTAGGTATCTTTAACTATTATGTACTTACATCTAAAAAACTTGATTGTTAGATATACTTATTGATGTATTGTAAAAGACTTGTGCTGCTATTGAGGTGGATACGGGTAAGGTTAGGACAGGTTTGGTGGTATGGGGAGGTTTAAAGGTGGTTAACACTTTATTTTACAGTGTCATTGTTACACATGTTACATGTAGTTACTGTAGTAATACTATAAATTATGCATAGTTACATCCAATTAACCCTAAACCAAACCCTCAACCCTAACCCTATAGTAAGTACATGTAGTTAATTATTATTACTCAGTACTTAAATGTATAATTACACTGTAACACTGACACCTTAAAATAAAGTGTAAATTTGAGTTGTAAGGAAAGGCTCAACAGTGTAATTATTAAATATAAGTGCAATGTAAAACATGTACACCGATCAGGCATAACATTATGACCACCTTCCTAATATTGTGTTGGTCCCCCTTTTGCTGCAAAACAGCCCTGACCCATCGAGGCATGGACTCCACTAGACCCCTGAAGGTGTGCTGTGGTATCATGGATCAGACTTGTTTGTTCAGCACATCCCAAAGATACTCGAATGGATTGAGATCTGGGGAATTTGGAGGCCAAGTCAACCCCTCAAACTTGTTGTTGTGCTCCTCAAATCATTCCTGAACCATTTTTGCTTTGTGGCTGGGTGCATTATCCTGCTGAAAGAGGCTACAGACACCAGGCAATAGCGTACAATAGCGAAAGGCTGTACATGGTCTGCAGTAATGCTTACGTAGGTGGTACGTGTCAAAGTAACATCCAAATGGATGGCAGGACCCAAGGTTTCCCAGTAGAATATTGCCCGAAGCATCACACTGCCTCCGCCAGCTTGCCTTCTTCCCATAGTGCGTCCTGGTGCCATATGTTCCCCAGGTAAGCGACACACACACACCTGGCCATCCATGTGATGTAAAAGAAAATGTGATTCCTCAGACTAGGCCACTTTCTTCCATTGCTCTGTGGTCCAGTTCTGATGCTCACATGCCCAGTGTTGACGCTTTCGGTGGTGGACAGGGGTCAGCATGGGCACCCTGACTCTGTGGCTATGCAGCCCCATACGCAACACACTGCAATGCACTGTGTATTCTGACAACTTTCTATCAGAACCAGCATTAACTTCTTGAGCAATTTGAGCTACAGAAGCTTGTCTGTTGGATCAGACCACACAGGCCAGCCTTCGCTCCCCACGTGCATCAATAAGCCTTGGCCGCCCATGACCCTGTCGCCGCTTCACCACTGTTCTTTCCTTGGACCACTTTTGATAGAGACTGACCACTGCAGATCGGGAACACCCCACAAGAGCTGCAGTTTTGGAGATGCTCTGACCCAGTCATCTAGCCATCACAATTTGTCCCTTGTCAAACTCACTTAAATCCTTACACTTGCCCATTTTTCCTGCTTCTAACACATCAACTTTGAGGACAAAATGTTCACTTGCTGCCTAATATATCCCACCCACTAACATGTGCTGTGATAAAGAGATGTTATTCACTTCACCTGTCAGTGGTCATAACAAGTGCATTGCATAAAATTATGAATTTAAATGTTAGTATATATAGTGGTTAAAGACACTTAATATAAAGTGGGACCAAAAGTTTTTTAGGAAACTTAAGGTTCTCACTGGGCATGAGACTGTAAAATCAGACGTTTCTGTTTCCAAATGGAACCTGTGTTTTTGATCTCTTAAGTGGGAAAAAACTGAATTATACAAGAGATCTGAACAAAAGATTTCCTCTCATGTGTAGAATGATGCTGTGACAATGGTTGGCATCATCTATCGTCTCCTGACAGAGTGAAAATGAGCATCACCCAATCACGCTCGCTGTTGTTGGTGTTATTGTTAGTGGCGCTATCTTTGCCTCCGCCACCCCTCCCCAAGTGGCCCATCTTTCCCCACACCTCTTCTGATTTTCACCCAGATATTACCCCCAACCCCCACCCTGTCTGTCAGGTGTTTGGTTTTGTCGTTCACCCCCCTACACCTCCTACCATCAGCATCTTCAATGAACTCTTGATTCATAAGGGCTCTCTTTCTCTTTGTCCTCTGTTTTATTCTCTCCTCAGGTAACATAGTGATGGATATTTTATGAATCGCAATGAAAAATTCATTCACGTTGCGAAATGAAAAAAGCGTAAACACTCCACATCTCCCTATTCCCATCACAGTCATTACTCTGGCTGTGTCTCTTCACCTGGTCAGGGTGTAGTTATCTGTCTGCTTTTCCCTGTTTGGCCTAATTGCTTAATTTGACCCGCTTTCTCATCAATTAAAAGCCTGTCAGCAGCTGACGGATGGCTGGAAGGATCAGTGGGTGGATCAATGTTTCTGATCAATGTCTGAATAGATCGATAAGTGAATGCAAGTGAATGAGATAGAAAAAGGAAATTAGTCTGATGTCTGAGAAAAAAATGAACACTGAACAGGCATTCATGAGAGTGCTACAGTAAAATGACTTCTCAACATCTACAAAGAGCTTTTCTGTATGCTGTCAACAGGGCTTGACATTAAAGGATTAGTTCACTTTCAAATTAAAATTGCCCCAAGCTTTACTCAACCTCAAGCCATCCTAGGTATATATGACTTTCTTCTTTCTGATGAACACAATCAGAGATATATTATTAAATATCTTGATGCGTCATATATAGAAGTGAGTACACCCCTCACATTTTTTAAATATTTTATTATATCTTTTCATGTGACAATGAAGAAAAGACACTTTGCTACAATGTAAAGTAGTAAGTGTACAGCTTGTATAACAGTGCAAATTTGCTGTCCCCTCAAAATAACTCAACACACAGCCATTAATGTCTAAACCGCTGGCCACAAAAGTGAGTACACCCCTAAGTGAAAATGTCCAAATTGGGCCCAATTAGCCATTTTGACTCATGTGTGTCTCATTTAGATTTTGGTGTCATGTGACTCGTTAGTGTTACAAGGTCTCAGGTGTGAATTTGAAGTTATCGCTCTCACTCTCTCATACTGGTCACTGGAAGTTCAACATGGCACCTCATGGCAAAGAACTCTCTGAGGATCTAAAAAAAAGAATTGTTGCTCTACATAAAGATGACGTAGGCTATAAGAAGGTTGCCAAGACCCTGAAATGGAGCTGCAGCATGGTGGCCAAGACCATACAGCGGTTTAACAGGACAGGTTCCATTGAGAACAGGCCTCGCCATGGTCGACCAAAGAAGTTGAGTGCACGTGCACGAAGTTGTGTTTGGGAAATAGACATGCGAGTGCTGCCAGCATTGCTGCAGAGGTTGAAGGGGTGGGGGGTCAGCCTGTCAGTGCTCAGACCATATGCCGCACACTGCATCAAATTGGTCTGCATGGCTGTCATCCCAGAAGGAAGCCTCTTCTAAAGATGTTGCACAAGAAAGCCCGCAAACAGTTTGCTGAAGACAAGCAGACTAGGACATGGATTACTGGAATCATGTCCTGTGGTCTGATGAGACCAAGATAAACTTATTTGGTTCAGATGGTGTCAAGCGTGTGTGGCGGCAACCAGGTGAGGAGTACAAAGACAAGTGTGTCTTGCCTACAGTCAAGCATGGTGGTGGGAGTGTCATGGTCTGGCGCTGCATGAGTGCTGCCGGCTCTGGGGAGCTACAGTTCATTGAGGAAACCATGAATGAGCAGAGCATGATCCCCTCCCTTTGGAGACTGGGCCGCAGGGCAGTATTCCAACATGATAACAACCCCAAACACACCTCCAAGACGACCACTGCCTTGCTGAAGAAGCTGAGGGTGAAGGTGATGGACTAGCCAAGCATGTCTCCAGACCTAAACCCTATTGAGCATCTGTAAGGCATCCTCAAACGGAAGGTGGAGGAGCGCAAGGTCTCTAACATCCACCAGCTCGGTGATGTTGTCATTGAGGAGTGGAAGAGGACTCCAGTGGCAACCTGTGAAGCTCTGGTGAACTCCATGCCCAAGAGGGTTAAGGCAGTGCTGGAAAATAATGGTGGCCACACAAAATATTGACACTTTTGGGCCCAATTTGGACATTTTCACTTAGGGTGTACTCACTTTTGTGGCCAGCGGTTTAGACATTAATGGCTGTGTGTTGAGTTATTTTGAGGGGACAGCAAATTTACACTGTTACAAAAGCTGTACACTCACTACTTTACATTGAAGCAAAGTGTCATTTCTTCATTGTTGTCACATGAAAAGATATAATAAAATATTTACAAAAATGTGAGGGGTGCACTCACTTCTGTGAGATACTGTACATCTATGGCTTGAGGGTGAGTAAAGCTTGGGGTAATTTTCATTTGAAACTAATCCTTTAACTTTTTTGCTTACCAGCAACTGTGGTTGTGGTTTTCCAAANTATATATATATATATATATATATATATATTATTATTATATCATAATTTGGCAGCAGGTATATTAGGCTGCTGTCACTTTAAGACCTGACGCACAGATCTGTGACACGTGTTTTCTTTCTCAACTGTTTACATTCACTTAAAACATAACTGACTGTGTTTATGTGAATACTCGCCAAGACTGGCATTTTGACATTATTTTGTGTGTATTTGTCTAAGAGCAATAAGCAGCGAAAACAATTCAATTTAGTACTGAGAGGTGGCTTTATGTGCGCAAACTTTGGGTGTGAGCACAAAATCTGCAGGAATGAGTAAAATTATGAATAATATGTGCAATCCACGCCGAAAATTCAAGCCCAGTAACACCTACAATATTCATCCGGAGCAAATGAAAAGAGTGAGTGAGGGGAGACAGGTTTGTGTTTTAACTCGCTGTTGGAGAGATGACAGAGCGAGAAAGCACAGCTGGCATCATGTATCTATTCTGCAGAAAATGAGTATTGGAGGCATTTCTGATATTTCAGTATTGAAATGTATCGAAAAATCGATATTTTGACAACACTACACTGCACTTAGTTTATTATTTCAGATTACTTTTTAAAAGACTACAATTGAAAAATGTATATTATATACAAAATTTGACCCGCCAAAGTGACTGCATTAGGAGTGACTGCATTATACGCCACTGCTGGAATCCACCCGCATTTGGCTGGTTGACGGGTGTTAATGTCAAGCCCTGGCTGTCAATATGAAGAAAGAGTAAACATTTCACACACACGACTGAATTTGAACTAATTGTTTCTTAAATGATCTTAAAAAAACAGCTTAAAGTAAGTTTTTGTAGACAAATATTAATTGTGGCAATTATGAATTTCAACAATCACTGTGCTGTCAAATTCATTCTGATCATAAGCAGGTTAAAGGTGCTGTAAGTATTATTTGAACAATGCTGTTGGACATTGTTGATATTTGAAATCAACCCAAACAAACTCACCCCTCTCTTTATTTCTCCGCCTCCAAAACTCACACTCCAATCCTAACCAGCCTGCTCTGAGTCAGTCTCGATCCCCGGCCCAATCACCGCTGGCATGCGAGGTGAATGCACTACCAATGACTCTAAACACCGCATTCTCTAGCGGATGTCAGTGTGCAGTAGTTTAACAGCAAAACTCTCACTATCTGGCCACTGTTACACATGTAAGTGAAGTGAAGTGAAGTGAAGTGACATGTGGCCAAGTATGGTGACCCATACTCAGAATTTGTGCTCTGCATTTAACCCATCCAAGTGCACACACACAGCAGTGAACACACACACCGTGAACACACACCCGGAGCAGTGGGCAGCCATTGCTGCGGCGCCCGGGGAGCAGTTGGGGGTACGGTGCCTTGCTCAAGGGTCTCACCTCAGTCGTGGTATTGAGGGTGGGGAGAGCGCTGGACATTCACTCCCCTCACCGACAATCCCTGCCGGACCTGAGATTCGAACCCATGACCTTTGGGTTACAAGTCCGACTCTCTATCCATTAGGCCACGACTGCCCCCTATGTAATGCGAGTGGATGAATGCTTCATGAAAAATAAAGCGCAGTTGATGAACGAACGACAAGGAAGCACAAAAAATGAACGTACAGTACACAATAAAGTAAATACAAAGTGTTCATTGTTAGTCGCAAACAACACAGCAGCTCCAGACAATCAAAACCCAGTGTACTCACATGAGTAGCGGGATCAAAGCAGCCTCCGCGTCTGTTTTCAGGCCTTCCCGCTTAGCTCTCTCCAGCACTGGAAAGCTTTTCTAATATAAACACGGGTCCTAAAGCACATAAACCTTCATTTTTAGTGATATTCATTGGAGGTCTTTTGTATTGTGTCCCATTTCTCGTTCTGCAGTTTTTTGTTTTTTTTCTCATTTTCAAATCTCCCTCTTGCTCGTTCTCTCTCCTCGACTGTCATATGCCCCCTAATGCTGATTGGTTAGACATTTGTTGTTGGTATCGGCCTGACTAACCCGACTTCCAAACAGTGTTTTTGAAATACTACTGAGTCCCCCTTTAAGGCAAGCCTGAAGGATGCATAACTGAACACTTTGAACAGCAAAGTACCAAACGTTCATGTGCCTGTTCTGTTCCAATGGGCATGATGCTTCAGGTATGTGGTCATATAGTTTTAATGGCAGTTTGAATTACATCAGCAATCAGTCTGCATTGGTACATACATAATGCAATATGAACATTAGCAGTAACCAAGCTAACTTGCATGATACTGTCAGGCTGTGTACTCAAAGGAAGACGTAGGAGAACAGAACATGAGAGTGACTGTGACATTACACCCCCCTCCGGCAAGGCGCGTCCTCGCACCGTAAAGGAACATCCACGGGGAGGGCCGGAGGGGGTTCTGGAGGTGGGCGAAGTGATAATGACGAAGGACAGGTGGAAGGCTGAGGAAACGTGAAGGTAGTGCTTGGACGACGATCCCCTTGTGGTGATGGAGATGACAAACCGCTGGCACAGACCCAGAGCTCCCCAGTGCCGACAGCCCGCGGCGAAGATGAAGGAGGGAGGAATCCAGATGGTGACTTGGCTGACGACAGCTGAAGGACAACCAGCGGAGGCGTGGCCGATGGATCCGCCGGCGCAGACGGAGAGGCGATGGAGACGAGCGACATCGCTAGTACTGGAGACCCAGGCGATGTCACGGCGACGACCGTCAAAGGAGTAGCCAGAGTACCCGAGGGCTGAGGTGGATCCAGTGTGACGTAGGACAGAGGCGACTCAGAGGGGAAGGAGGAGCCCGTCGTAGGGGTGGAGGGATGGAGTGCAGTGGACGGACCTCAAGTCCGTGACGGAGGAGGTGCGACAAGGGACCAAGGGGGAGCCGGCAGGACGAGGGAACCCGGAGGAACCGGAAGTCCGAGGGTCTCCGGTGAAGCCGTAGGTGGGAGGAGCCCCGTTGGAGTCGACAGGTCGACAGGCCGAGATGGAACGAGGATCCCAGAGGCCAGAGGCGGAGCCGCAGGATCCTCAGGTGATGGCGCTGCAGGTGGACACACGACCTGTGGCTCGACGTCAGAGCAGGACTCCCACGGAGACGACGCAGGGCTGTCAATGGCGTAACAGTGAGTAATATACAGTCCTTACAGTCATTAGAAATGTTCAGAGACGATGATTAGGATGATTCTGGGAGGGAAAGGGTGGGAGATGGAACTACCTCACTGAAGTCAATCAGCCAGTCCTCATCCTCCGTAGTCGTGATTCCCTCGTCCGCTGATGTTGCTGGCTCACACCCCTGGTCAGATTTGCGGTAGGGCTGCACATCTGGGGCGAGGGTCAGCTCTGTCCTCTTTTCCTCTGGCTCTGGCTGAAGCGTTGTGGCGGGTGCTGGCTCACCGTCTGCGGGTGGCACACGTGAGTTCTCCGCAGTCGAGGGTGTTGCTACGGGCTCTGGGTCTGGCTGTGCTCCAGATCAGGGCACGATGCTCTCCAGACACCGAATGACAGTTTCTCTCCAGTTCAGTCCGGTGGTGTCTGGGAGGTCGAGGCGTTGGTGGAAAGTAGCCCCGATCCAGAACAAGGTCTTGAGGGTCTCATCCTCCAGGGAGCTGGTGATGGCCAAACAAATAAAGTCTCTTAAAAATGAAAAAAGATCATGGCTCTCCTGAGACCGGATGAGCATTATTGCCCTCTCGTCCATTTCGGGCGGCCCGTTCATCTGTCAGGCTGTGTACTGGTCGATATCAAAATAGTCCAAGTTTAATCCAAACAGGCAGATACAACACAACGTAGTAAGATGGTGAACGGACAATGAACAGAACTGAAACAGGAATTTATATACACAAAGGAAGATTAACTAATGACGTGCAGCTGTGATGGTGGTTAGTGTCCATGGTAACTGATGAGTGGCGGGAACTTAGAACAAGGGAGCACATGTGATGAGAAACCAAAACAAACAGAACATGAGGGTGACTGTGACAGATACAATGCAACAAAAGTCATAAATATAAAATAGAAACAAAATGAATCTACACTGTAGAAAACTGGCTATTGTGACTTTAAAAAGCTATTTCTACCCTTTGTAACCCCTAAACATGAGTTTTGTAGGTATAAATTAATGTATATAGGTTGTTTCAGTGGTTATTTATTTATTTATTTATTTTACTTGAATAAAGCCAGTGATTTTAGATTTTGCCATTTTTTTGTTTACCATTTTTCCAGTGTAATCGGCTTATATTAAATGCAAAATCATAAGAAAAGTCTCGCCATCAAAAATTCCTTAAAGGAATAGTTCATCAAAAGATGAAAATTCTGTCACCCTTACGTTGTTCTAAACCCTTTCGTTCATCTTCTAAATGCATTGTTAATTTTCTCTCATTATACACATATATTCATTCACATTTACATTTTGAAGCTTGACATTTTTGGTTGCAAAGATTTTCAATGGATGGTAAAAAATGGTGAGATACTATTAAAAATCTTCATTTGTGTTACGCAGGTAAACAAAAGTCTTATTTACCCTCATGTTTGGAATGATATGAGGGTAAATAAATGATGACAGAATGTTCATTTTTTGGTGAACTACCCCAATAAAACAAGGTTAAAATGGCTGCAAGTTTTAGTGGCTTACAAGAAAAGGTCACTTTACCAACATTTCCATTGTGACACTGGTCAGACCCAACATGAGCAGCAGGAGAGAAAAAAAACTGTAGCGAGAACAAAAATATGATCAGACATTTTTAATTACAGCACTGTAGAGCAGTAGTTGGATTCATTGTCATCTACACAAATTATACATTATAATATTCATGTTAGCTAACATATATGAACAATGTGGAAAAAAGACAAATCAAATGGTGTAAAAGCCAAGATTGACAAAATCTGTCACAGAAATCCATGAGATAAAAGCTTTACAGGATCCTCTAAAATGAGATTTCTGAGAGTTATATTGGTAGTGAATGGGAAAATCTGACTAGTGAGCTTACATTGTGTAACCGCTGCACTAACATAAGCAGAAACAAACAAAAGTGTGTACACAAGTGTGTCTAAATGAGAAAGAGAGAGAGAGAGAGAGAGAGAGAGAGAGAGAGAGAGAGAGAGAGAGAGAAAACACACATCAATGAAAAGATCTGAAGAACCAACGAAGTTCAAATGTTTACAGCAACAAGACACGCTGCGTGTCAGGTGGGAATTACACAAGGAAAATTTTGCAGTACCTACATATCATGAACAAAATAAATGCTACTCCTCCAGGTATGATTTTAAAATATATATATTAAAAAAAACATTAAACAGATGAACATAATCAGATGCATAAGCTTTCTCTCGCTCTGTTGTAGACATTTACACTTAGAAGCTCTTAAGTTCCGCTATATTCTACTTCATCACTTTTGCTTAATTAAACGCCACTAGAGAATTACATTCAGTCCAATTATATTTTCAAAGGAGATCTAGAGATGGACACATGTACTTCCCCCTTGAGACAAATATAATGAGAGAGAACCATGTAACACTAAAAGACAAGAGTAAACACACACACACATGTACAGACACCCTCACACACACACACACACACACACACACACACAGAGAGAAAGAGAGAGAACTAGGTACTGCAATCAAACCTTCCAGCTCAAATCTTGCTATTCATAAACAGTGTTGAGTAATGCATTACAGTAACAGTTACTTGTTAAATTAAAACGTTAATGTTTTTCTTTTTCTACTTATTTGATTAATTTACTGACAAATACACTTGTAAAGCTTCTTTCTGCATGCTGAGAGAAATGGCTGAAGGTTTAGCTGTGTGATCATAATGGATATTGTAGTTGTTTTGTGTTTCTCAGTGAGACAATAAAGTTGCCTTTCAGCCCGCCCTGAGATTTGTTTTAAAATATTTTTGTCAAATACTTGAATAAAGCCAGTTTTTATTTATTTTTTTATTTTTTTCCATCTAATATTCTACTAACAATATGTAACTACAGCAACTACATGTCAACTAGCAGTCATTGGAGTATTAGTAGACTGTCTGCTTAATATCTGCTACCACTTTATTTTGATGCTCCCCAACAGACATTCTACTGACTATAAGTAACATTTAAATTACGTCAACTTATTCTACTAACCCTAACCTGAAAGTCTACTAATACTCAAATGAATTGGTTGACATGTAGTTGCAAAGTTGTGTAACATTACATTTCAAAGTAATATGTAAACCTGCAATATCACACTGTAAACGATCACAAATGTCTTCTTTAAATTCTGAAGGAAGTATAAAAAGTTGGTGGGGAAAACTGGAGATGTCTGTAGCACAGCCACCGAGGAGGAATCTGGTTCCTTATTTGTAAAACACAATATATTCCATGGATGTGATCATGTGGTAAAATAAAAAAATAAAAAAGCAGGATTCATAAAGCAGAAACTGGTGGGAAAATGTTTTTATGCATTCCCATGAGTAAGCGTGTGTACATAAGTCAAAAGCATATGTACAAACTCATTCTTTACACATTTACAAAGGGACACAATTCTTTTCACGGAAAGACCTCTTCAACCACACCATTAACTTCAATAAAGCGCTACAGTGATGAGGAATTTTTGTAGGGCCAACTCATATGTTAGCATCACCCTTTTTCCCTCGACAAAAACCCAATAGGATTTTTCCATTGGCTTTTGGATTATTGCAGAAAATAAGGTCTATGACCAACAAAAGCTTTTGATTCTTATACGGTTTGTTCATCATGATAATCTTCACAAATAAACAAAACCTTTGAAGCATAAATACAGTCAGCAGAACTCAAAAGCTAAGCTTCTGACAATGCTCAGTATGTTTAAAAACATTTTACCTGAAAGTTTGAGTTATAATAGTTTGCAAAATCGACATTATCAACACAAGGCTGTGAAAGTGACTAGTGAGTAGATGAGTTTACCTGTTTGGTGTGATGATGATTAATGTCCCTGACAACCTCTGTAGTCTCATTTAGATGGTTGTTAGAAACCAGCCCCCGAAAGCGCTAAAATGCAATTGGTTTCTGGGTTTTGGCCTACAAAAACGCATCATCCCTGCAGCACTCTGTAAAGAGATCATATTTATAAGGCTTACTTTCTTGCCACAATGTGAATATTCCAATATTTGTACACTCTAGAGCAAACCTCTTTTTACGAATTAGGCTTCCAATTAAAAAATAAATAAATATGCAATGATTCCAACATTGATTATTAAAATGTGATTTGAAAAGTTTAATGAGCTGAATAAGGGGTTAATTTAGGTCAATTCACTTACTTTGTCATTTTTCAATGTCAGAGACTACTAAAACCTGAATCCTATGAAAAATATATATTTGTATCTTTTATACAGTCACCACAGTGCAGATATCTGTGCAGTTTTTATTTCCAGGAAGCTGGGATGTTTATATAGAGGCATTTTAAAATAGGGTGGTTTGAGACATGGATGTTCTGTGCAGAACCGATTACCGGTGGTCATCAGCAGGTGTATGCTGGTCAGAAATGCTGCTCTCACTTTATATTAAGGGTTACACTTTATTTTACAGTGCCGTAGTTACATTGTAATTACTCAAATAAGTACTGAGTACTATTAATAAACTACATGTACTTACTATAGAGTTACAGTTAGGGTTAGGTTAAAGGCTAGTTACTTGTGACTATGCATAATTTACTTTTATTACTATAATAAGTAAATGTAGTAACATGTAACTATGGCACTGTAAAATAAACTGTTACCATATTAAGTGTTGTTGACCATGTGCAAAGATTGCAATTAATAATTTGACACAAAGCACTTACTGTGTGCATATGTTTTTATGTTGTACTTATATTTAAAAAAAAGAAAACAGTAATTACAGCTGTAATTAATTTCTGCAATGACATCTATAATTACACTGTTGACCCTTTCCTTACACCTTAACCCACCCTTAAACCTACCCATACCTCCAAACCTGTCCCTAACCTTACCCATATCCACCTCAATAGCAGCAAAAGTACATTGTAGCAAACAACATTCATTCGTTCCTTCATTTGTTTGTATATTTATTTATGTATAGATGCTTTCTGACTTTCTCATGCTGCCGTGTGCCAAAGGTACTCTGGACACAGTTTTGCTGTCCACAACCTGCTCAAAATAAAACAATGATTTGTAATTGGAAAAAAGTAAAATATCTATGACTATGACCAATATTTTCTTTACTACCTTCATGTTTACCCCACACCTCCCACCTTTTTCTCTTTTTCAGACCATTGAATAAAGGCCATGGCCCAGTAGCCAGGACCTTCTCACTCCCCTGCCTGCAGACCAATTTGGTACGTTAGTATGGGCATGTTCAAGAGTCAATACCACTTTGTGATATTAAAGATCAATTGAATTGTAAGACTCATATAGCTGCAGCTGGCCTCAGGACCCTCAGGGAAAGACAGAAAACAGCCAGTGAGGAAGACAAAGGGTCAGATTCCACCTTAAAAGCAACATTACAACTGAATTTATACCACAGAACACACAACGTAGGAAATCACCTACAATGTGGGAACCAGCCACAAGGAAACGGCTTAAAATAAATACTAAATAGTGTAGGAAAGTATAAAAAGGGGAAAAAAATGGTTTGTGTAAGAATTAGGTGAAGGTTTAGTGGATAGAAAAAATCTTTAGCTTTGTTTTGTTTTTTTGTATAAAAACAACAGTCAATGAAAAGTCCCACCATAACATTTTTTCTTCACCGAATATTGACTTAGCTATACTTTGGGAACAAATGTTTAAAGGTGCCCTAGAACTCTTTTTCACAAGATGTAATATAAGTCTAAGGTGTCCCCTGAATGTGTCTGTGAAGTTTCAGCTCAAAATACCCCATAGGTTTCTGAGCATGTCCCCTTTAAATGCTTGCGCTCCCCACCCCCAAGCTTGCAACTCTATAATACATTGCATAAACAAAATTCACACAGCTAATATAACCCTCAAAATGGATCTTTACAAAGTGTTCGTCATGCAGCATATCAGATCATGCAGCATATCAGATCATGCAAGTATAGTATTTATTTGGATGTTTACATTTGATTCTGAATGAGTTTGATTGACTAATGGGGCTATAGCTAACGTTACACACTGTTGGAGAGATTTATAAAGAATGAAGTTGTGAATTATACAGACTGCAAGTGTTTATTAATGAAAATATCGACATGGCTTTGGTCTCCGTGAATACAGTAAGAAACAATGGTAACTTTAACCACATTTAACAGTACATTAGCAACATGCTAATGAAACATTTAGAAAGACAATTTACAAATATCACTAAAAATATCATGATATCATGGATCACGTCAG
Organism: Anabarilius grahami; assembly: GCA_003731715.1. Lineage (NCBI taxonomy): Eukaryota > Metazoa > Chordata > Actinopteri > Cypriniformes > Xenocyprididae > Anabarilius > Anabarilius grahami. The sequence continues at coordinate 405,124 of RJVU01008827.1, read as the reverse complement.
TTATTATTGCTCCTTCTGCCATTTTTCGCTATTGTCCTTGCTTGCTTACCTGCATAAATTCTGTTGACTTGGCTGTGCTGCTCCAGACGTTAATACTGGCTTGTCTAATGCCTTGAACATGGGCTGGGATATACAAAAGTTGAGGGCGTACATATTAATGATCCCGACTGTTGCGTCACAGTCTGTGTTATGTTGAGATTTGCCTGTTCTTCAGAGGTCTTCAGAGGTCTTTTGGTCTTTTTGGGGCAGTCGTGGCCTAATGGATAGAAAGTCGGACTTGTAACCCAAAGGTCATGGGTTCGAGTCTCTGGTCCGGCAGGGATTGTCGGTGAGGGGAGTGAATGTCCAGCGCTCTCCCCACCCTCAATACCACAACTGAGGTGAGACCCTTGAGCAAGGCACCGTACCCCTAACTGCTCCCCGGGCGCCGCAGCAATGGCTGCCCACTGCTCCGGGTGTGTGTTCACGGTGTGTGTTCACTGCTCTGTGTGTGCACATGGATGGGTTAAATGCAGAGCACAAATTCCGAGTATGGGTCACCATACTTTGCCACATGTCACTTCACTTCACTTCACAAATCAAATTTACATACAAAGGAGGAAACAATGGTGTTTGAGACTCACTGTATGTCATTTCCATGTACAGAACTCTAGTTATTTAACTATGCCGAGGTAAATTCAATTTTCAATTCTAGGGCACCTTTAAAACAAATATTACAAAATGTAAAAAAAAAAAATTATAAAAAAAATTATAAGTATTGTGTTACTCTAATTATAATTAGCTTTATATAAAAACATCAGAAATCTCATTTAGATGTGTATGCATGTTTTCCTCAACATTAATTTAAAGCTACACAGGCCATCACAAATTAAATTATATAAAATTTAAGACACAGCATTTCTTTTGGCACTTGTTCATGTACCTGAATGTATGAGTATGTATCTTCATCTAGTGTTAGTGTCGCTGTTCTCAGGTTCGCCTGAGGTAAGAGAGACCAGGCCAGATCGTGGCTTAAAAACTTCACTTTGACTTCATTAGACAAATCCATCCACCAATACTAATAGCATTAAAGGCGGGGAGGTGAAAGCAGTGCTGATAAATGAAAGAGTAACTGATTAGATCATCTTTCTTTTTCTTTCGTCAAAACACACACCCTCTCTCAGCGGGAGAGGCCCAGTGCACTCCAGCCATGTGTCTAATCGGGTTTGTTTCACCATAATCGTGTCAATGTCACTCTCAATAAGACAGAAGCAACAAACAGCAAATAACTCCAGCGCTCAGGGAACCTGCACCTCTGCCTTTGTCTTTAAAATGACCTAGTGAAAAAACACACTCCTTCCTCTTGTTTTTTCTCTCGTCCTTTATTGTCCCCTATTGTCCCATCTTTCAGTCAAGTTTTCACCAAGAAAAAGCTTTGAGAAAAGTAGCATTGTTCAAAGTGATATACAGCAGTGCTTCTCAGTTCTGTCCTGGGGACCCCCCACCAATGCACATTTTGGATGTCTCCCATATTGGACACGCATATGTTGTGAAATTGAAAGTTTTAGTCATTCTAACTATAAACTCCCACCTCCACATATCTTCATTACAGATCTATTTACATACACACAATGGACGGGAGAACATTCCCACATCACCTACCCAGGATTCCCTAAGCCACCGTAACATCAGCTCTGTTCCTCCTGTGCACCCTCATTCACTCTATCACTAAATCTATTGCCTGCACGACAGGTAATGGTTGACCAGCTCACAGGGCAGGGTGACATGAAGGCTCTGATATCTCTACACATCTGAAGTTTGAAGCCACCATGAGGGTCATCTGAGGATCAGATAAGACCAACCCTAGGGAAAATTTAGAAATTAAGAATTTACTTCCTTTGAATTCAAGAGTGTGAATAGGTTTCGAACCACAGGATGTTGAGTTGGGATTAGAATTGAAATAGCAGGAAGAGAAATTTACTGAATTAACCATTTACAGATTGCCATTCAAAGAAATTCAACAAAGTCACACAACAGAGGAATTTCAGAACCTCATCTTGGAACTGCTCTGGGTCACTACCAGGCTCCTCTCTCCATCATCTCCTCTCTGGTTCCTCCCTCCATCGGCTCCTCCCTCCATCGTCTCCTCCGTGTCTCTTTTGTGCCTCTTGTAAAGAGCTTGGAAGCGTGGTTAGCACTTGCCAAACCAGCGTGATGGTTTGGGAAGTGCTAACCATGCTTATCAGGACAGTCAGACTCATCTATGCAATTCAGTTTGTCAGGTGCCCGTCCAGGTTCAGCAGCATCCTTTTTACCTCAGTGGCAGGCAAAGACGCAGTCCTCTTGGCGAAGGATATGATAGAGCCTGTCCCTCCGGCCAAGATGAAGGCATTTTACAACCCTTACTTCATCGTACCAAAGAAAGGTGGTGGGTTACGGCCAATCTTAGACCTGCAAGTTTTGAATCAGGCCCTGCACAAGCTCCTGTTAACGCTGAAATGCATTTTGACATGCGTTTGCCATCAAGATTGCTTTGCTGCAATAGACCTGAAAGACATGTATTTTCATGTCTTGATTCTGCCTTGACGTTCGGTTTACTTTCGAGGGTCAGGCATATCAGTACAAGGTACTCCACTTCAAGCTGTCCCTGTCCCCTTGTGTCTTTAGGAAAGTTGCAGAGGTATCCCTTGCACCCCTAAGGGAAGTGGGCATCCGCATCCTCAATTATCTCTACGACTGGCTAAGTCTAGCTCACTCTTGAGATTTATTGTGTGTGCACAGGGATATGGTGCTCAGACACCTCAGCCATCTGGTTCTTCAGGTCAATTGGGAAAAGAGCAAGCTATCCCCAGTGCAGAGCATCTCTTTTCTCGGGATGAAGTTAGACTCTGTCACGATGACTGCACGCCTCATAACAGAGCGCACTCAGTTGATGCTATTCTGCCTTAACTCTTTCAGGGTGAAAACTGTGGTCCCACTGAAACAATTTCAGCAGCTCCTGGGGCATATAACATCCTCGGCAGTGGTTACACCACTCGGCTTGATTCATATGAGACTGCTCCAGCACTGGCTTCAGACTCAAGTCCCGAGATGGGCATGGCGCCGTGGTACGCTTCGTGTGGCCTTCACGCCTATCTGCTGCCAGACATTTAGCAGGGGTTCCCTTAGAACAAGTGTCCAGGTGTATTGTGGTTACAACAAATGCTTCCAAGTCAGGGTGGGGAATTGTATGCAATGAGCATGCAGCTTCGGCTGCACTGGCACATCAACTGCCCTGAGTTGCTAGCAGTATTGCTCGCCCTGCAGAGTTTTCGACTGTTGAATCAGAGCAAGCATGTGTCACTCATATCCCAGGCAAACTCAATCATGCAGCAGACATGTTGAGAATGGAGACTCCACCACTGGGTGGGTCAAGGGTCAGGAAAAGAACAGCTGAAGTGACCTATTCTCATTATAAGTACTGTCCTTTCTGTCCCCGCATGGTACAGAGTACTATATGGCTTGGGGCGTTGGGAAGGTTACAACATAGCTGAGTGCACTTGTTACCCGGCACGTAGTACTTTGCCGACATCTGCACCGCCAAACCTTGTAACACAGTTCAGCTAGTTGTGGCATTTTCCCTGATTAATGTTGTAACCTCCGTGGAGGAAACAAAACATTGTGTCCCTCCTGCCACAACTCTGAACTGCTTACTGAAATGGCTGGAACACGGCTCGGCTCCTCAGCAATATGCAAATTCCACTTGCCAATTCTCTTTGGCTTTTTCTCAAAGTATTAGAGGTGTTTGGGGCTGCCAAGTGCGACCCCTAATGTCATAGCATCGACCCAACATCTCATTCCCTCCTTTAGGGAACAGATGTTACGACAGTAACCAAGATGTTTTATATATAATTTTTATTTTGAATTGCCTTTTCTCTGTGGGAAGAGCATTCTATATCTAGTAGTCCCTGTCTATGTTTTGATGTGATATATTAGTCATTTAAAAAATAATAGTCATGATGTGCTGGACACAATACACAAGCAAGAAATATTTTGTGATTGAGTAATGGATGTGAGTAGTTATCTTTAAATATTTTAAAACCGTTTAGTTTCCAGACAGGATTACCACCTCTCTTCTTACTCAAGAAACGCAGAATTAGTTTTTCCAAGCTCATGTAAAACTCTGCAATGTGGTCAATTAAAAAAAGACAGTGATTATAACCCAGTATTACACATAACTTGTAATATACTCTACCCACCTGCACTTTGATATGATAATGACATTCATTCCATTCCTTGCACCACAAGCAACGAAAACACTGAATTTACTTAAATACCTTTTCAGTCCAAGTGTTTAATGCCAAAACCAAAGACAGAGGCTGGCGGACATGTTAACTAGTTAAACAGGCCATTGGTCTGTGGAAACATCTGTTGTTGGCTGTCTGAACAGCTCAGATGACATTGTACAGCCACGTGCAGGTGCTCTTGGTGATGTTCAGCACTGCATAGAAAAATGCCTGCCAGTACCAATCGAGGGAATTGTTCAGCAAAAAAAATAAATAATAAATAAAAATCTTTCATCATTTACTTTTTCACCATCATGTTGTTTCTTCTGTGGAATTTGATCTAAATGCTGGCAATATTTTAAACAATGTTTTTTAAAAACTTTTAAAGATTATTTCAGATAGAGAGTGAAAAATGGAAAAATGGTAATTAAAAACTAAATAATTAAATTATTATATATAGTTAGTGAACCTAATATTAGTAATGTGAATATTAACCTTGTATTATGAGGATAAAATAAGTAACAAAATGTATATGACATGACTACATTTAATCATTTTCAGATATACTCCAGTTTCACCTCAAAATCCCCTAAATAATTTGGTTTGAAAATTTGAAATGTATTAGCTTTTTCAAATTTAAAAACTGACAACATGTACATAACTTGAGTGAATTTCTCCCACAGAGCATCAGAGTTCAGTAATAATTAGCCGTAAAATGAATGAAGAGTGAACAAATAGCTGACACATTCTGTAAGATGACACAGTGTAGGTGTGGCATGAATCTAACACAGATCTGATCAGTTTTGTGCTGATGTTGAACAGTAATGTGATTCTATGGGCCCTCCAGGGATCAGATATCTGGGTAGGAAAGGAACATACTGACAGTTTTTAACTGTGTGTTTGAGACAGAAAGTGTGTGTAAATCATTAGTGAGCAGTACAGGCTGATTCACTGGCTCTTGTATGAGGACATGATGTGTGTGACTTGTACCCCTGTCATGCTTAGTAGGGGAGCAGTTTAAACAACTGCAGAATGAGTGTGTGTGTGAGGATACACTGGTCTGCTAAAAATTTAAGGTTGTTTGAAAACAACTGGATTGGTCTGGGCTCTCACAGGCATTATTCATAGTCTTTGATGAGACACCAGTTTCTCTCTCTCTCTCTCTCTCTCTCACACACACACACACACACACACACACACACACACACAACCAAGTTCCATTACTCATACACACACTGATCATATTTTCCAACTAAAGATTTTATGCAACACAAACAGTCATATAGTGAATTTTTCTTTAAGTGAAATACCAGGTCATTCGCTAGGACCAATTTCTCAATAGTTTTTCACTTTTTCACACAGTGATCACAACAGCAGACTATGGCTATGTGAATCATTTATCGTTGCTTTGGCACAAAATACATTCAGCTACAAAGTGTGTTTGTTGGTTGTCAACCTTTGCTAGTGTTATAGAAGATTGATTTGAGACATGTATGAAGTGGTTTGGTAGTTTTAGTGCATTTTGAATGTGAAATTAACTGCTGTGCTAAGTTGGAAGTTAAGGAGAACTGTGTGAAGAATTTTTAAAAAGAGACTTAAGTATTGAAAAATGGGTCCTTTGTTATGTTTTACAGTTTTTCCTCCTTTGATTTGGCTAAATTCTCGAATGAGAATTTTTTTTCCTCAAAACAATAAGTTCAGATCTCTGAGCAGTTACTTTCTTGTTCACATCAGATTTTAATTTCTTATTGATTTAAGCAAATTGCTTGTGTTTCAAGTACAATTGTCTACAATTTGCACAATAACTGAATAAACTGATGAGTTGATTCTCAGTGAAATAGTAAAACTCTTCACAACTTCTAAACATTCTTTCATCATGTGAGACATCACATGAAAATTGATCTATTCAGTTATCAAAATATGTCATACATGGAATGTTTGTGATGTCTGCTAAATTGGCAAATGCCCTGCCATTGTAATGAAATGGGAATCATAATCTTACCAATTAAATTTGGAAGCATATGGAGTTTCCCCAATACAATCACCACCATCTTTGAAGATGGAGGAATGCCACAACCCTAAACAGCAGCAGCTACAGCAGTACTGTATACATGTGTTTATACAGTACTTTTATTTTTGTAGAAATGGGTTGCATGTAAATAAAAAATTCACAGTTGCTTGTCATGGGAGAGCAATAGGAAGATATGTAAGAGCAGAGTGTGTAGAGTGTGTAAAAATGAACAAGATATACATACTGTCGAAATGTATATCTAAAAAGCTTGGTGTGATACACAAGAGGATTCAGCTAAACAAAACTGGCATTCTTATGTAGTATAGAAAGCAGTCAGTGTTAACAAAAAAAGTAGAAAAACATGCGATTTGTATATAACCTTTATTTACATGGTGAAAAAAAAATCTAAACATTTGCACCAGTATGGCTCACACAATGACAAAAACACTTTTTATTTTGGTGGTATTGGCCAATTAAAGGTGGTACAGAGGATGTTTTGTTTTATACATTTTTGCAATATCACTTGAAACTGTCTTTACTAACTGATAAAAGACTATTTATTAGGTGCACTAAAAGGAATATTATTAATATACATCATCTGTGCACGAGGTAGGGCCTTAAAAACATCAGCCAATCGTTTACGCGATCATCGCGTAAACGATTGGCCCTCTGGCTTGTCAATCACTGCCATTACGTTCCTTATGAGAGATGCGCGGCTGCGCTCTCCAGTAACTTTCCACACTCCACAGGCGCCGCATGCAATGTTTTTGTCAGGAGACAGGAGTAACAACTGCAGATTATGAGTTACCTGCGGTGAGTCCGACATAATGAATCCACTAAGTGTGCGCGGCTTTAAGTCGCGCACACACTTAACGATTGTAAGGCCGATTATGAATGTAAATTGATACTTATGACTGATCGTGCTCAAACGCGTCCAGTCAGAGCCAGTTGCGTTCAGTCTGCGATTACAGTCGGTGTTCAAATTCCATGTAAAAGAATATAAATCTGCTTCAGAAGCAGGAAACAATCGCTGTATGTTGAGCATAGTCTTAGAATGTTTTAGCTAGTCGTTAAATGTGTGCCCGGCCTAATAACACAGCGAATGCCGGTGGTAAACACTCGTGTTCCAATACTCGTGCACGAGTTTTGGGAGGCGTTCACTCGAAATGAGCTGTGAAGGAGGGGGGTTGTTCTTACGCATGCGCTCATTTCAAAAACTCAGTCGACGAAAAGATCCTCTGTACCACCTTTAACTAACTTTTTTGAACCATGAATTAAATGTTTTTGGTGAGTTACTATATTTTGCAGACATGCAATAGAGTTGTTCCAGCAAACAGTTGTGACAACTGCACAGTTTAGAGAATTTTAAGACTGTTTTGAAAAATGTATCGAGAAATTGAGAAAAACTTTATCATTACAAATGTATAATTACAAATATATTAAGGTTAAATTATATTTAAGTATATTTAAGTCTATCAAGCTTGTCAGTACATTCAGTAGTAGAACAGTTTAACCATATTTCAAAGACATTTAAGTGTTACATTCAGTATTTTTATAAAAATATTTTCTTTTAATATTAAGTAACAAGTTAACCCTTAAATGCACAACTTGGTTCTTTTTCGATCTGGGACATCATTCACTACCCTCCCCCTCATTCTTTTTATTTATTAATTTTATTTTTTTATTTAGACATCAGCCTTCTTAGTATTTCTTAATCTATCCAATATAAACAATATAGCAAGAAAAAAAATTGTTAAGACTGGTGTGGTAAGCAGCATGCACAAACAGGAAAATACTAGAATAAAAATACTTCCCCCCTTGGATGTCACGCCCTTACGGCCTAACTACAACAACAGTTCAAAAGCAGAGGGAGGGTGAGAGCTCTGGAGATGGACACAGAGCTGGCAGCGAAAAACACCTCCGTGGAGATGACAGAGGGAGGAGCCATGGTGGAGCCTTCACAGACGGTCTAGGCAAAACCTGGTGACTGACCGACGAAGGCGGAGAGGGGAGAGGTGGAAACCCAGGTGGAGCCAAGGAGACAATGAGACGGACAACACCATAGGTCCTGGAGGCCAAGGTGTAGCCACAGTGACAAGCAGCTGAGGTAGAGTCAGGGTGCCAGAGGACTGAGGCACAGCTGTTGGGACAGAAGACCAAGACGGAGCCGTAGGGGTGAAGGCACAATGCGCAGCTGAAGGCCCGGAAGTCCATTGGTCCGGCAGATTGACAATTGGCCAAGGTGGAGCAGAGGGGGGAGGAGCCAAGGTGGAGCCAACTGGTCGACAGGCCAAGGTGGAGTGATGGGCTTGGTGGCCCGAGGCAGAGACAGGGGATCCACTTGCTAAAGTGGAGCTGGCAACCGAAAGTCCCCAGGCGGATTCGCGCAGCAGAGAAACATTGAAGATGCCGAGGAACTTAAGGGAGCCAGTGAAGGCAGGGCTGAAGAACTGTCTGTCTTGGGTAGTAGAGGCAGGAGAGGGAGGTTGGGTGGGATCATCGGAGACGCAGGAGACATGGAGCTGGGCGGGATCAGCGAAGACGCAGAAGACTTGGAGCTGGGCGGGACCAGCGGAGATGCAGGAGACTTAGAGCTGGGTGGGACCAGCTGCGACAGGAGACTTCTGGGAATTATCTCTTCCAGTTCCTCAAACCAAATAGGGATATGGCACAGTTCACCTTCAATAGCGGGAATATTGGCAAGGCTCCATCCCATGAAATCATACTCCATTAAAATACCCTCCTCACAAGACGTTGTTGCCGGCTCATGCACCTGGTCAGACTTTCTGTGGAGCTCGGGCTGTGGGATGAAGATGGCCTCAGTTTTCAGCTCAAGCACTGTCTTTGTTTCTCTTCGTGTCACAGACTCTGTCTCCCAGTCTGCGGTGGGCTCAGGCTTTTGGTCCAAAAGAGACAAGGCTGAAGACTGGCTGCGCTCTGGGTCTGGAGGGGGGCTGGTGATGTCCTCTTTAGCTGGGTAGGCGGTGAACAGAGAGCCACAGCTGGGTGCTGGTGACCCACTCCGCAAACGCTGCGAATTTACCTTGATGACCATCGTCAGGCAGGCATGCCTTAGTTAGCTCGTTGAGGCTAGCCCGAAAAATCACACCCAAGAAGTGGTCTGGGAAGTTTATTTAGATCTGGCGTGTCTTACAGTCTCTTGTGTGGTCCTCGAGAGATCATTGCTCCAGACAGTCCATGATGTTATAAATTATAATCCTTACTTGCACAAACTGGAAAATACTATAACAAGTCTTTAAAATAGACCGCTGTAGATACAAACTCAGGAACGCAGGAGAATACACATATCACATCAACATAAATGCAAACAACACTGAACAAAGAACTGGTAGAACTCAAGGGGACACTGTATTGTAACAAGCACGGTCCTTCGGATGAGACATTAAACCGAGGTTCTGACTCTCTGTGGTCATTAAAAATCCCATGGCACTTCTCGTAAAGAGTAGGGGTGTAACCCCGGTGTCGTGGCCAAATTCCCTCCATTGACCCTTACCAATCATGGCCTCCTAATAATTCCCATCCATTGAATTGGCTTTATCACTCTCTCTCCTCTCCACCTACAGCTGGTGTGTGGTGAGCGCACTGTCGCCGTTGTACTGTGGCTGCTGTTGCATCATCCGAATGGATGCTGCACACTGGTGGTGGATGAGGAGAGACCCCTGATATGATTTAAAGTGCTTTGGGTGTACAGTAGTACATATGAAAGCGCTATATAAATGCCTCATTCATTCATTCAAATACACAAGGGAGGCTAATTAACAGAACAGGGAACAGGTGTGTACTAAATTAACAACCATGGAGACTGACTATAAACAGACAGGCAGACATGGAAAACTAAAACACAAATGGACTGAACATACACTTGACAAAAATGTCTGTTTTCTAATTATTTTGTTTTTTGTAAAAAGTGTATAGGGTCACTAGCGACCCAAGGTATGTAAAAGTGTACCTTTTTTTTTTTTTTTTTCGCAACAATAATTGAAACTCTGAAGACTCAATAAGTGCAATTCACCTTTATTCCTCAAGATGGCAACACAAGAAAACGTCTTGGGTTACGAGTGTAACCCTTGTTCCCTGAGTAAGGGAACGAGACGCTACGTCAGTTGACGTGATGGGAATCCTCTGTATTTTTGTGTTCGTGAAGCACCACTGTATCCAACCAATGAGAGAGAACGTGACGTCATAGGCGGGCGACGTCGCGGACTATAAAGCACGCCCGGAAACAGAGAACGCTAGCTTCTGTGATATGTCTGAAGGAAGCGCTCCAGGCATGCAGGAGGTACGGCAACGCGACGTAGCGTCTCGTTCCCTTACTCAGGGAACAAGGGTTACACTCGTAACCCAAGACGTTCCCTTTCGTGGGAACTATAGACGCTACGTCAGTTGACGTGATGGGAACGCTGTCCCAACTATGCCGTGCCTCCGAGTGCCTGGCTGCCATCTTGTAGCACCAAAGCACCCGGAGTACTA